>SJYC01127540.1:0-48629 GCA_006408675.1 Madoqua kirkii | reverse complement strand
TTATTTTTGTATTTTATATGTATAATTATTTGTTCATCTGTCTAATAAAATATGAAAGTAATGCACTTTAAAAAATCATTTCTTACAGGTATGTTCACATATGATGAATCTACAAAGTTGTTTTGGTTTAATCCATCATCTTTTGAAACTGAGGGTCAGTTCACTCTGATTGGCATAGTACTGGGTTTGGCTATTTACAATAACTGTATACTGGATGTACATTTTCCCATGGTTGTCTACAGGAAGCTAATGGGGAAAAAAGGAACTTTTCTTGACTTGGGAGACTCTCATCCTGTAAGTCTTATCATTTTTTATTCTTTTAGATTTTATTTAAAAGCAAATACAGAATTTATATAAAATTTTTAAAGCTTTGATTTGAAATCTTGTTAATATTTATACTTAGTAAGATAAACTTGTTTTATTCTCTATCTGAAATGCCATAAACACTTAAAAACTTGAAGGAGAACTTGTTACAAGCAAGTCAGCTTTGCAAGGTTGATTCTGTAGAAAAGTGTTTCTAATTTTTTTTTTTTTTTTTTAATGGAATCATGAGATTGCTGGGTTGAGTTAGAGCTGCCCTTAGTCGGGGGCTCTGGTGGCTGCAGCTAGCCCCCCTTACCCTCTCGATAGAGCACAGTGTGAGACCCATAGCTAAGTAGCTGGTGTGGGGTTTCTCAGCAGAGGGAGGCATTACCACCGACTGACTGACTTTCTTTATGTCTGCATAGAAACTACTAGAAGAGGGGTACTGCTTGTGCTTTAACTCTTACTGTTTGTTTTTTAAATCTTTTCCTAAGAAGAGTGATACAGATTGTTGTATTTTATAGTTCTGTGGTAACCGTAATTTTTCCTTTTCTGATTGGTAGGTTCTGTATCAGAGTTTAAAAGACTTACTGGAGTATGAAGGGAATGTGGAAGATGATATGATGATCACTTTCCAGATATCTCAGCAGATCTTTTTGGTAATCCGATGATGTATGACCTAAAGGAAAATGGTGATAAAATTCCAATTACCAATGAAAACAGGAAGGTAATAAATGTTTTTACATCATCCTTGTCTTTGTCTCTTTAATAACAATTTTAAAGCATATATGTGTGCATTTGTGCGTGCACTGCTTCAGTTGTGTCCCACTCTGTGAGACGCTATGGACTGTAGCCCAGCAGGCTCTTCTGTCCGTGGGATGCTCCAAGCAAGAATACTGGAGTGGGTTGCCATACCCTCCTCCAGGGAAAGCACATACGCTTGTAGTTTTGAAAGAAGTTTCTATTGTCATCTCTACAAAGAAATCAAGTAACTAAGTTCTTTTTCATTAAATGAAATAGCCACAGTTCTTTAAATCTTGACTAAAGGCTGGTATGAGAGCATGTGGTTGGGCACTGAACCCCTCCTAGAGAAAGGGCCCTGAGTGGGCGACAGTGCACGGATGTGGGTGGCTGTGGGTAAAGCAGGAAGAAGGCTGTCTCTCATATTAAGTTCAGAGGGGTAGGAAACAAGGAAAATCCTTATAACCAAATGGTCAATAATTGCTTCTGATGTACACACAAATACACGTGCCTTAAATAAACATCTGAAAAGTACTAAAAAATAAATATTTTAAAGAAATCAGTTTTGTGTTTTCTGTTGACTAGAAAAGTATGCATCTGGAAACGAGAATTATGATATATATAAAATCTTTAAAAAGAATATATTAATACAATTTTTGATAAAATACATTGTTGGGATACAGAGTGTATCTTCCTTTTTTTATTTGGTGCAATAGCTTGCTCACCAAGTGAAACACCGATATTTTTGTTGAAACAGATAACAGTAGGCAGCTTCCCAAATATTCTAGAATAGGAAGCATGAAAGACTTCCTTGTTTGCTCATTTCCAGTACATTGCACTCTATTAAAAATGTCAGCTTTTATATAAATTGATATATAAATGGTTTAAATGTTCTTGCGTTTGCATAACCTAATTGAGAGAACTTTAAAATTGTATCAAGGCCCAGCTTTTATTTCAGTTTTGTTAAATATCGAAGTTGAAACTTCTATGTATGTAGCCTCTTTGCTGGCTCAGAGGGTAAAGAATCTGCCTGCATTGCGGGAGACTTAGGTTCAGTCCCTGGGTCAGGAAGATCCCCTGGAAAAGGGAATGGTTAACCCACTCCAGTATTCCTGCTGGAGAATCCCATGGACAGAGGAACCTGGCCAGGTACAGTCCATGGGCTCACAGAGTTGAACATGAACTAACACATTGTCTATCATAGAGAGCTGTGAAATTGTTAAAGGTATTTTCCTTTGTGTGTGTAAAATATTTTTAAAAATATTCTTGATTGTGTTTTCTTTGGGAAAATAAAAATACGCAGTCCAGTAGCTTGTATTTTGTTGTATTACTCATCATAAGACATTGTTGTGGTTAATGTTTTCTGCAGGAATTTGTCAATCTGTATTCTGACTACATTCTCAATAAATCAGTAGAAAAACAGTTCAAGGCTTTTCGGAGAGGTTTTCATATGGTGACCAATGAATCTCCTCTAAAGTACTTATTCAGACCAGAGGAAATTGAATTGCTTATATGTGGAAGCCGGGTAAGAAAGCAAAGGTTTCCAGAAAAATCTTCTGTTGATCTATTGTTTGTAATGATGTGGTGTAGATGTTAAGACGTGTTTTCTTGAATTTGCAGAATCTAGATTTCCAAGCACTAGAAGAAACTACAGAATATGACGGTGGCTATACCAGGGACTCTGTTGTGATTAGGTGAGGTTCTTAATTCTTAAAAGGAAGAATTAAAATTCACCAAAGGGGTGTAGGCTTTATGCTTTAGACCTTTGCCTCTAGGTTTTATTTCCCAAATAAGCAAACTCACAAATTCTCAATGTATAAAATTAAAAGTATATTTGTAATATAATCACCAATTCCTATTGTTAATCTTGTGATTTATTTCCTGAATAATGTTTTATGTAAGTGGCATGTTTTCTTCTGCATTGGGGGTATAAAGTACCTAATATTCCTGGTAATTCTGGTACAGTGTGCTTAGTGCCAGTTAGATGATGATGAAAATAGAACTGCCTCTTCTGAATATTTCTCCTTTCATTTGAACTCTGGGGCATGTTACTTACCTATCCTATATGAGGCACCTTTTGTGTGAAATGGTATATTCTTTGATTTAATCCTTATTACATAGCAAGGTACATTTATTTTGAAGACCTTGGCTCCAAATTCTCACAGAAAGGAGAGATTCCTAGTCTTAACTGTTCTCAAGGAGTTGCTCTTGCTGTGTACCATCTGCTTCTCTTTGCTACTGTCCAGTCCTGAGAGACACAGGCCTCTTCCTCTCCTGCTGAGATGGGGTAAAAAGAGACAAGTGCCCTTTTGGCTGTCACTGGTAGAGTGAGGTGAGGAAGCATTCCTGGAGGTTGTCTCTGAAGGTTATCACTATAAGAATCAAGTATAGGAAGTCTATAATGAGTATCACTTGTATCGAGAAATGAGTATTTTATGTTCTATTATTTTACTTTGTTTTATTCTTCACTTTGGTTTGTGTGAGGTTATTGATATCTCCTCTGTTGAGCATACCTTTGGTCATTCCTAGTGGCAGTGGTGAAGTTATTTACTTTTCGCAATTACTGTTCTGCTATTTACTTGAAGTGCAAAGGTGAACCATAAAAGAGTTGAAATAGCATGGATAACAACAACAGAGGGTAGCCTCACTTGTGAGTATTATCATAGCACTATCTCTGTTAGTGATAGTATTGATCACAGATAGTTGTGACTTTGTGGTGTCTTACTGTTTCTCTGAGAATAGCTGAAGGTATCTCGTGCTGCTCTTTATGGAGAAATTGCTTTTTAAGGTAAGGTGTTATGTTATTCTTTTAGAATAACATAATTCCTACTTGATAGATTAACATCATATGTGAATGTTTTTTAAATGTTTTTAATTAAATTATAGTTGATTTGCAATATTGTGTTAGTTTCAGGTATACAGCATATTTTTTTTTTGCAGATTATATTTCATTATATGTTATTATAAGATTGAGTATAATTCTTGTGCAGTACAGTAAATCCTTGTTGCTTATCTAGTTTATGTGTAGTTTGTAGTTAATCCCATACTCCTAATTTGGCTCCCCTTCCTTATCCCTCCACTATTATATAAGGTCTCTTTATGTCTGTAATTTTCTTTGCTCTAAATATAATATGATGTAACCATTCCTGATTGTTTTGCTTTGCTCTTTGTTTACATGATACATCTTTTGCTTTCAACCTATCCATATTCTGAATTTGAAATGAGTTTCTTACAAATAGCTGAGTCATGTTTTTTTACTCTCTCAGTCTTTGCCTTTAATAATTGTATTTAGACCATTTGTATTGAGGGTAATCATTGATATGGTACGACTCAAGTCTGCTTTTTTATTTTTTTCTGTTTCTTTGCTCCTCATGGTTCCTTGTTGTCTTTTTGCCTTCTGTGAGTTACTTAGTTACTTGAACATTGTTAAGGATTTCTTCTTGATTTTGGTGTTCTGCTTTTGTGTGTGTTGCTCAGTATAGTGTTCTTCACGGTTGCTGTTCCAGTGAGGTATGGAAACCTTGTTTCCATTTGAGTCTCTTACTTTCCCCACATTTAAATATAATTGTCTTGAGTATTAGCAATGTTGTAATTTTTGTATCAGTCATCAAATCTGACTTATAAAATTCATGATTGTATGTCCCTTTGTTTCTGCTTTTCCTGTTCCATCTGCCTCAGAATCCATCTTTTATCACTTCCTTTAGTTAGTATTCAAAGGCAGATCTGCTAATGACTAATTCTTTTAGTTTTCCTTTGTCAAAGAGTGATTTCCACTTTATTTCTGAACAGTTTTGTTTACACCGTTTGAAGTTTCTTATCTTAAATCTGTGTGCGTCTGTCTTTCTTGGAGTGTTCTTTGCCATCATTTCTTGCAGTGCTTTCTCAGTCACACTCTGGTTTTCCTTTCTTTTCCCGCCTCTGCGGCACCAGTGTTCCGTCATTTGTCCCCGTCCCGTGTGCACCTAAGGCTCTTAGTCCTTTCAGGCTGTTTTCCCATTTGCTTGGGTTTTGATCCTCAGTCATTTTGACTCTACTATTGAAGCCATCTACTGTTTTTCTCTTACTGTGTTTTCCAGTTCTGTAGCTTGCATTTGGCTCTTTTTAAAATTGTAACTTAAATATTTTGCCAAGACTTAGTTTCTGATGTTTCAGTTTTGAAACACTAGAACTTATAATTGCTTATAAGATAATTTTTATGATCTCGTTAAAATCCTTGTCAGTTGCAATATGTTATTCATCCCATTGTTTGACATTGGTTAATTTTCTTTCTTTCATGTAATTTTCATCTTTCTTGGCTTGAGAAGTGGTTTTGGATTGTATGCTGGATATTTTGGCTGTTTTGTTAGGAGACCCTGGGTCTTATTTACATCTTTTACTTTAGTAGTAAAAAATGTATGAGTCAATACTGTCATGTTGTATAGATAGACACAGTAGTCACTTCCAGCTCTTTGCTGTTAGAAGCACAGTGGATGATTTCACTAACAGACTATTCCATACATAACATCAAACATCGTCAAATTGGGAATTGCTGCTAAAAGTGGGACTGTGGAACTAAATTAGAAATGTCTGTAATCTTGCCAGGTATCGCCAAATTCTCCATAGAAATTGTGACATTTTGGACTCCCACCAGTAAGATGCATGCATGTCTCATTTCCTACAATTTTCCCGACCCAGTGTGTCCTTCAGTTCAACTGTTTGCCTGTTAGTTGAGAAATGGCATTGTGACATAGAAAATGTCACAATTTCTGTGGAGAATTTGGCAATATTTAGCAGAATATTTAACTCGGGCCATTTTTTGTCAGCTGCTTTCATCCCTTTACAGCGAGAGGCTCATTTCAAGGGATACTTCTGCCTCCCATGGTGCCTCCTGCCCCTGTCAGGCACGAAGTCTTTGTGAGATTGCCATTTTTGGTTCAAGATGCTGTCCTGTTGGCCAGTGCTCTTACCTGCCCTTTGGGGTGACCCTCAGCCCATGTTGTTCTGCATACCCCACTTTTCTAGATAGCTCTTCCTGGACTCTGCTAGTGTGGGCTCAGGTGTATATAAACAGTTTTAATGTAGAACATGACACTTAATAGAGAAGAATTTTGCTCAGTGTTTTCATTATAAAAACTGATAGTAACCCTAATGTTTTAAGTTCTAATTTTTTAGAAAGAACCAAAGGAACAGCTGAATTTGTCTCAACGACCACTGCTGGTCTGCTGTTTCCTTTAGGATCTGCCTCTTCTATTTAAGGGCACCTGTTGGTCTGCCTCTTCAGATGTGGCTGATTCATTTAGGTTTTAAGAACATTCCTGAGGAGTGAGGAGATTTTTTTGCCCTGACAGAGGGCTCTGGGTTACTGCATACTTGCTTTTTCTTGCCAGCCACCCAAAAAGGAATAGCCTGAAACTGTGGTATGGTTTGTTTCCTTCCTAACGGAGAGATGTGCTTGTATGTTCCATGTTCAGTTTCCTGTTGTATCTTTTAAGTTTTCTCTAGATGGTGGGAGGTTCTTAAGAACTAAAGGTTGGGGATAATATTAGAATGTCAGGAAAGAGAAATGGCAAGACTTTGAAGAGAGCCAAGAATTCTGATAAAGTTGCTAACCTATGTTAGGAATAATGACATTGCACCAACAGAAATACCAACACTGTGGTAAGAGAAATTGTATACTGGAATACTAGGGTATCACAAACTAGAATTGTAACTGTGTGTAGGAAGTGTGATGTTTTCTGTCAAGATTCTGGAAAGCACTTTCAAATAAATATTAAAATGCATTCCTCCGAAACCTACTAGAGTGAATTTGGTAAAGGTGTAGGATACAAAATTATTATACAGAAATCTTTTGCATTTATATATATATAAACAATGAAAGACAAGAAAGACAGATTAATGAAATAATCGCTTTTACTGTTGGATCAGAAAGAGTAACATGCCTAGTACTAAACCTATCTAAGGAGACACCTGTACTCTAAAAACTGTAAGATCCTGATGAAAGAAATTGAAGATGACACAAACAGGTAGGAATACTACACTCTTAGACTGAAAGATTCAGTGTTGTCAAAATAACTACTACCCGAGGTGATCTACAGATTCGGTGCAGTCCTACCTATCAGATTACTAGTGGCATTCTTCACAGAACTAGAACAAAAATTTTTAATTTTGTATGGAAACACAGAGACCCTGAATAGCCAAAGCAGTCCTGAGAAACAACTGCAGCTGAAGGAATCAGGCTTCCTGATCTCAGACTATACTCTAAACCATCAAAACAGTTGGTATTGGGACAAACACAGAAATACAGGTCAATGAAGCAGAAAGCCCAGAGACGGACACCTGCGGTCGGTTAATCTGTGTCAGGGGGGCAGGAGTGTAATGCAGAAAAGACAGTCTCTTCAATAAGTGGTACTGGGAGAATGGGACAGCTACATGTAAAAGAATGAAATTAGAATATTCTCTAACTATACACAAAAATAAACTCAAAGTGGATTAAAGACTTAAGCTATGTACTATAAAAATCTTAGAGAAAACATAAGCAGAACACTCTTTGACATAACTTTCAGCAGTCTCTTTTTGAGATAATGAATATAAAACCAAAACGAAGCAAATGAGACCTAATTAAACCTAAAAAAGGCTTTCCTCAGCAAAGGAAACCATAAGCAAAACAAAAAGACACCACATAATGGGAGAAAATATTTGCAGATACAAAAGACTAATAAAGGATTAATCTCCAGAATATCCATGCAGCTCAATATCAAAACAAACAAACAAACAAACAAAAACAGTCTAGTCAGATAATGGACAGAACCTGAATAGACATGTCTCCAAAGAAGACATACAGATGGGCAAAAATCACGTGACAAATGGTCAATATCACTAATTATTAGAGAAGTGCAAATCGGAACTATAATAAGGTATCACATCACACAGATTAGAATGGCAATCATCAAAAAGTCTACAAAAGATAAATGCTAGGAAAGTATGGAGAAAAAGGAACCCTCCTAACACTAGTAATAGGAATATAAACGGCTATAGCCCCTTTGGAGGACAGCGTGGAGGTTCCTTAAAAAACTAAAAGTAGAGCTACCATACTGATGGAGCAGTCACACTCCTGGGCATGTGTCCAGAGATAACCCTAATTCAAAGGACGTGTGCACCGCAGTGTTCTCTGCAGCACTGTTTACAATAGCCAAGAAACAGAAGCAGTCTGTGTCCATTGAGAGAGGAAATGGATAAAGAAGGTACGATACAAAAGAATATGACTCAGCCACAGAAGGGATGGAATCATGTCAGCAGCAACATGGATGGACCTGGATATGATCACACTAAGTCAGAGAAAGATACATTATATATTGTTTATATATGGAATCTAAAAAATAAAATGATACAAATGAACTTATTTACAAAACAGAAACATACCAACTAAAACACACTTAATGGTTACCAAGGGGGAAAGGTGGGGAAGGGATAATTCAGGAGTATGGGATTAACATACACACACTCTGTGTTAAAGAGAGAATCAACAGGGACCTACCATATGACACAGGGACTGCACTCAGTATTTCATAGTATCATGAGAAAAGAATCTGAGAAAAGATGGATATATGCATATGTACACCTGAAACTGTATATGTTAATTTATGGATACTTTATTATTGAAAGTATAGATTTCAGTTGCTCTTTTTCAAGATTGCTTTTAATGAACTTGCATTTTATTTTTAGAGTAAATTTAGCAAGCATCATTATAATGTGACTTCTATCACATAGGTTTTAGGAATGCCAGGGATTAAATTATTCTCAGTATAATTGCATATGATACATATATCAGAATAACCCCCAACTCCGCTTCCACAGCACACATACTATTGATAAAAGTATTCTTGTTTATATAAATACTGTGTCCTTCTGTATTAGTATTTCAGGTATGAGGGTCTTTGTGTTTTCTTTTGTCCCTCCTCTGTGTCTGACCTCCCCTCGAAGTTATTATGTAAGGCATGAGTAGACAGAGGGACATAGCTGTCATCTTCAGTTCACAGGACTTTGGTTTTGCCTTTTGTTTGTTACTGACTATATATTTACAGTTGATGTAACTGTTTCCTTTTGTTGTTGCCAGTTTTTACTGTTGCAGATAATGTAGCAATGAACAAAAGCTTTTATATTTTTGAAAATAGTTTTCTTAAATTTGCATGAGTGGAAGTCCTAGGTCCTAGATCCCCAGAAAAGAACCTTCAGGCTCTTGATATTGACCTCCAAGTTATCTCCTATTATGGTTTTAATGCAAATCACAGATTTAAATTAGTGCTAGCAATAATGAATGCCAAACTAAAATCTGTATTTTTATCTTTTCTCATTAGGGAGTTCTGGGAAATTGTTCATTCATTTACAGATGAGCAGAAAAGACTCTTCTTGCAGTTTACAACAGGCACAGACAGGGCACCTGTGGGCGGACTAGGAAAATTGAAGATGATAATAGCCAAAAATGGTCCCGACACAGAAAGGTAATTATTAAATTGTGACTATATACTGAAAACCTTGGCTTCCATATTATTACACATGTGTGATCTATCCAGAGCTTCTGAGCACATTTGCAGCTTTTAATAGAAATTTCCAAGTCACATAAAATGTTAGTTTAGCCAGTGCTTTGCTGCTAATGTGCAAGAAAATCTTTAAACACTGGGCAGGTTAAAAATTACAGAGTTCACTTGATTTGCAATTTTATAAATTGGTATGATTCTTAAAGTTTTCAGTTGAGAATTTTTTAATTGAAAGCCATATTATGTCATGTATTTAGAATAGTCAAGTTGAAGTTCACAAGATTGTTCAGCCCTAGGTTATGCTAGTACTACCAATTTCAGTGTCCTTACATTAGTCGTGTTTCCTCTGTTGTGTGAGTTAACATTTGCTGTGTAGTGGCTATATATGAGCAGTAGTGTATTTAATAATTTAAATGTATAGAAACATTTCTTTTAGGTTCTACATGATTTGATATTAATGTAAATTTATTTATTATCAAATCAATTACATAGTCACCTAGGAATATTTCAAATAAGCACTAAAGAGCTCAGACTGAAATTTTGGAACTGAGATTTGAATACTGTCT
Organism: Madoqua kirkii; assembly: GCA_006408675.1. Lineage (NCBI taxonomy): Eukaryota > Metazoa > Chordata > Mammalia > Artiodactyla > Bovidae > Madoqua > Madoqua kirkii. Next base: position 38,506 of record SJYC01127540.1, on the reverse strand, counting down.
CCACTTAATGTTACTACTTAGTGATTTCAACTCTACAGTGGGGAAACTGACCATCTGTAGGTTTACTGTGAGAAAATTTAGTTAAATGAGCTCTCTGGATTAAGAACCTATTAAAACAGTATCTGGTATGTGGTAATAACTTTGTGGATGCAATATGTTATTGTCAACCATCATCATTATTAGCACTAATTTATGAGGTAAAGACAAACTGTTGTTTGGTAGCTGTATGGCATTAATGTGTAGTGTGCTTTGCAAACCATCTCAATGTATATACCATCTAAAGTAGGATCATGTAGTACTGAGCATATTTCCCTTGACTTATTTTCCTGTTTTTCCCCTTTCTCTCTATATAGGTTACCTACATCTCATACTTGCTTTAATGTCCTTTTACTTCCGGAATATTCAAGCAAAGAAAAACTTAAAGAGAGATTGTTGAAGGCCATCACTTACGCCAAAGGATTTGGCATGCTGTAAAAAAAAAAAAAAAAAAAAATGGGAAGAAGAAGAAAAGAAACTTAAAATTTTAATAAGTATAACAAGAGGGATAAAATTGGTGGTGATAGTGTCCCAGTACAAAAAGGCTGTTAAATAGTGAACCACAGTAGTCACCTATGTCTGTGCCTCCCTTCTTTATTGGGGATATATGGGCTGGAACAGCAGATTTCAGCTACTTATATGAACAAATCCTTTATTATTATTATTTTTTTTGCGTGAAAGTGTTACTTATTCTTTCACTTGTATGTACAGAGAGGTTTTTCTGAATATTTATTTTAAGGGTTAAATCACTTTTGCTTGTGTTTATTACTGCTTGAGGTTGAGCCTTTTTGCATATTTAAAAATATATACCAACAAACTACCCTCCCAAGGAAAATATTGCCACCATTTGTAGACCATGTAATCTTCAAGTATGTGCTATTTTTTTTTTGGTCCCTGTATCTAACTCAAATCAGGAGCTGTTTTTTTTTTTTGTTTTGTTTTTGTTTTTTTTTAAACAATTTGCTTTTGAAACATGGAAGTCTTGAAAACAGTGTGATGCAATTGCTGCTGTTCTAGTCCCCAAAGAGTCTTCTGTGCAAAAATCTTAAAATCAATAAAGATGGAAGGGAGAACTTGGAATGTTTAACTGCAGCCCTCAGAACTTTACTTTAGTAACAGCACAACAAATTAAAAACAACTCATGCCACAGTATGTTGTCTTCATGTGTCTTGCAATGAACTGTTTCAGTAGCTAATCCTCCTTTGTAGTATATGGAAGGACAGGGATTTGTTGTTGTTGTTTTAAGTTTATTGGGGAAAAGTGCATTTGGCCAAAAGAAATGATAGTCAGACCCTTTGCAAGAAAGATAAGTTTGTTGTTTATTATAAGCGTAAAGCATGTGAAAGTGCACTTAAATTTTTTATTCTTTGCTTATTAACCACATTTTAGACAATCCAAAGTCTTCCCTTCTTGTCGCATCATCTTATCCAGTCAGCCATTTTATCAAGGCACATGATCATGTTGGAACATAGTGGAAAGAATGGCTGTTGTGCCTTGCTTTACTTAATCATACAGTAAGCAGAGACTTAGAAATGAATGGAACTGTTACTCTTAGGTCCTATTTACATCGTCTGTCCCCAAAGATTAAAGTTTATTTCAAAAAGTGTTAAATACTACTTTCACGTACTGTGGAAAAGTACAGGTAGATTTAAATTACTAGACATTCAGAAATAAGTAGTTTCCCCTTTCTAGTCTTCTGTGTCTGTGATGTTTATTTCTTTTATTGCATTATAAAATAAAAGGATTATGTATTTTTAACTGAGGAGAGACATATTGATATATCATTTTTCTACAAGTTACAGCTAATGTGCTGAGCTTGTACGTCGATTGTTGTAACTGACCATGACAGATTAGTTTGATGATTTGTTTGAAATTGGCAGGAAAAATACAGCTTTCAATCATTGGAAGGGGAAAGAGGATGTCTTTCAGAATTATTTTAGTTCTTTTAGTAATTGAGACTTAACTGTTATGTACCATAATGCTAAATAAAACAGTGACATTTTTCACCATAATTTAGTGGGAAAAGAAAACGTTACTTTCCATATTGTGATAAGGTAACATGGGGTTTTTCTGGGCCAGCCTTGAGAACACTGTTAAAAATATGTACACTACCTTGATTCAAGGGACCCTCATGCTACTACAGTCACCTTAAAAGGCCTCTCATTCCTGTGCTTCTTGTGTATAATGAAAGTGAGAATACAAGAAATCAAATACTCTGGGGGCTTTTTGTATAATAAATTCGTGAAGAAATTTGTGTTCTTCAGTTCTCAAGTTTTATTATCACTACAGTATTGAAGTTATCCAATTGTAATCACATCTCTGTGAAGTTTTTGAATGGTCATTGAGTACAGATCATCAGGTATAGAACTCATATCAAATAGACTTCTAACAAACAGTTAAAAATAAACCTACCCTTGGAAATATTCTAACAGGAAAGTTCATTGGTTGTCCAGACTACTTGCTCTCACTTGCTCAGGATCTTCCTGGACATATTACCACTTCTTTTCTCATTGCCTCCTTTCCCCTACTGTCTTCAAAATGTTCCCTGAAAAGTATCTTAAGCAAGAGGGAACAAATAGAAATTTTGACTATAGTGGTTACTCCGTTTATCCCAGATGTTGTGTTATAAAGTACTCTCTTCTCCCACATCACCAGGAAACTCTGGAGGAAATAACCGAAAACTAATTGGTGTTCCAGGTGAAATACACAGTTTATCCTACATATCATTGTTACAGAATATCTCAAGCATACAGTAAAGACACGGACTGTGAACAAACTTTTCTGGAGCCTGGTAGCTTTGGCCAGTGAATTGGATTTCCTACCCTATACAACTTTACTGGGCTCTGCTTAATTGTATGATAAAATATAACAATTTCTGTAGCTTTACTTTGGGATACATACTAAGGAGGGAGATACGTGAAATCAAGCTTCAAACAAAACTTGCTGATGGTATTCATTTCCCTATCGGTACACATCCATCTTACTAGAAAGGAAGGATGAGTGTAACCTGGCACCATCACTCATTGTAAGAACATGACTGTGCTGGGATTTCAGGCCCTTTCAAAGGGTTTTCTCAAGACTTTGATGCAGACTCAGAGGAAGGGTAGTCTCCTAAGGCTACTCCATCTGTAGTCATGATCCCCTTAACCTGTTTACCTCAAATATTTTTTTTTTGACCTTCCACCAGCCTCTAAGGACCATCTCTTAAACTCCTGCCCCTTCCCTGAGCCAATAGAGGATTCAAAACGCAACTTCTACTTTTTCTCTTTCCTCCTTTTACCCACAGCCTTAGTGTATGGAGAATCTCCTGGGGGAGTCTAGAGAAGTGCAGAGTCTCAGTCTTCTTTACTGTTCATATCCGATAGTTGGCATTTGTTGACCAACTGCAGGACGATTTTGGTGCAGATGTGCCCCTGTGAGAAATGCTGCTTAAAACTTTTGCTAGCCACTAAAATAGCTCCTGAAAGATTCTTAGAGCCTCCTCTGTTGCCAGTGAGAATTCTACCTTGGCAGCACTCTGAACTTGGTTCAGCTGCTACCCTGTTCCTTTTTCAGTAGGGTGGATACTACTGTGATTCTAAAATTCTGAACTTGCCCAGTTCTGTCTGGTAAACCTCAACCACTCAAAAAGGTTGTTCTCCAAATCCGTGTCTTCTGCTCAGACTCTACCCCCAGAATATCTTTCTGGTATCTTAAAATCAATACACTTCAAAATGGAACTTTTGTCTCTACCTATCATTTATTGTTTGTTCCTTAAAAACATCCCTTTCGACCCAGTCTTCAGAATCCCTCACCTTTCAATTGTCACAGCTTGTATCAATGTTTTCCCCTCTCCATCATACTTCCTTTCAGCCTCTGATCCCCTAACTCACCTTGGCAGTATTTGCCAATATTTCTCATTCTTCTAGAACACAGTTTTGTTAAACATCCTTTGCTTCAAAACTTGTTCCCCTTTGAGGAAATCTGCAAGCATGGTATCCGCAGCCCTCCGCAGGCTCAGCCCCACCTGCTTTTCCAGTTCTCCTATCAGTTACAGGCATCCTTCCCTGTGTCCCAGCCCACATCATCATGCTGTGCTCAATCATTTCATATTTCTCAAGTAACCTTAAAGGCCAAAACTTTAAAAAGCCCCTCAACCATGAATTCGTCAACCTCCAAAATGTCTCTGTAACCTAATAGCAACCTCATGGTAGTACATGCACAGTGAGCAATGAGGAGTCACTGGCATTTTTTTTTTTTCCATAACCATTACGTGGCATGTGGGCAGGTTCATGGGGAAGACTGTTTATCTTTGTTCCTGTCCCATATAGTAGTTGCGTAATAACTGTTGAAAGGATGAACACTATTTTTTCCAGTACCTCAGTCACCACCTGAATGATTGAAAATGACAGCTTGCCATTCAATGAAGCATCTGTTTTCACCAAAGATAGCCTGTCTCCTCCTTACCCTACCCCCAGAATGTTTATTTTAAAATATTTGAATATTTAGTGGCTAAAGAACTTGTTCCTGGAGGAAGTGAGTAACTGCTCTGTCATTTCAGCCTGTGAAAAGAAAATTACTAAAAGAGAAAGGATGAAATGGACCAAGTCCTTGAAAGCAAGGTTTCTGTGTGACTTTCCCAGCCCTTTTCGGGATGTGCTCTGGCAGCTTGTAACCTCTGCGTGGTCAGCTTCTGTGGCTACACTCCTGCTGGAGATGGGAGCAGGTGTCTTAAGTCATCCTGCTGTTGCCAAACCCTCAGATGTCAAGGAGCTGCTGCTGCTAAGTCACTTCAGTCGTGTCCAACTCTGTGCGACCCCAGAGACAGCAGCCCGCCGGGCTCCCCTGTTCCTGGGATTCTGGCAGGAACCCTGGAGTGGGTAGCCATTTCCTTCTCCAGTGCGTGAAAGTAAAGTCTCTTAGTCGTGTCCGACTCAGCAACCCTACGGACTGCAGCCTGTTAGGCTCCTCCGTTCATGGGGTTTTCCTGAATGCTGTGTTTTCTGTAGTAAATGAAGTGCTCACCATGATGAATGCCTGGTTTGCCAGAACCTTGTAATTCTGCTACAAATCAACCCTTAAATTGGGATTGTTAGATTCAGCTGAACAGGACCATAGAACAGGAGTGATTATCCTGGCTATCTTTCAGTCTTAGCAAACCACAGAAAATGCAATGGGCATGTGTCATTGAGCAGTGCACAGTGACTGAGGGCACAGCCTTCAGAGTTGGGTGATGGTCTCAGTTCTGTCTGGCCCTGCCCATCCTTTGGCTTGGATGAGCATATCCAAGCCAGTGTATGTCACTGATGGTTATCAAGACTCAGTGAAGTTGGGGCACAGGTGCTACCTGTTGCAAGACAGAAGAAGGGATTCATTGAGAGGTTGAAGATGTTTGTAATGATTTCTGTTTCAGGATTTGACCCTCATCTATCTAAAAATGCAGGAGGGATGCTTTAATTTTTTTTTTAAATTAGGATAATTCATACAACAAAATTCATTCCTTTAAAGTGTACAATTAGTGGCTTTTAGAATAGCCACAAAATTGTGTGTCACGTTATATAATTCCAGGGCATCTTCACCTCTGCAAAAAAAGAAAAACGCTTCTATCCATTAGAAGTGATTATCTTTCCCCACCTTCCAAGACCTAACCACTAATCTTACTCGTCTGTAGATTTTCCTATTTTGGACAATCCATATAATTAGAATCACACACAAGGTGCATCTGTGTTGTAGCATGTATCAGTACTTCATTTTTGAATAATATTTCAGTGCATCAATATACCATATTTTTATTCGTTTGATAGATGGTTGTGTTGTTTTCACTTTCTATTATAAATACTACTACCATGAACACTGTGTACAAGTTTTTATGTGCACATAAGCTTTCGTCTCTTTTGGTAATGTACATAATGAATTCCTGGGTCATATGCCCAGGCTTTTCAAGGCACTGCCAACTGTTTTCTGAAGGGGTTGCACTTTCTTGCAAGCATCTTGTAAATTCTAATTTCTCCACATCCTGGCCAACATTTTGAGTCTAGCCTTCCTATTGGGAGTGAAGTGATCTCATGGTTTTGATTTGCATTTTCCTAATGACTGATGTCTTTTCATGTGCTTTTGGCCATTTGGCCATCTTTTGAGACATTTATTCAGAAACTTTCCCTATATTTTGATTCAGTATTTGTCTTTATTATTCACTTCCTTATTCTGATACAAATCCGTTACCAGATAGTCATTTGCAAATATTTTATTCCATTCTTTGGATAGTATTTTCACTTTATTGATGGTGTCCTTTGAAATACAACTTTTGAATTAGGGATGTTGAGTCTTCCAACTTTGTTCTTTTTCAGTCACTTTGGCTATTGAGGGTCCCTTGCAGTTCTATGTGAATATTAGAGCCAGCTTATCATTTGCTTCAAAATAGGCATCTAGAATTTTGACAGGCATTGTGTTGAATCTATAAATCAATTTGGAGAATATCACTAACTTGACAATATAGAGTTTTCCAACTGATGAATGTGGATGTCTTTGGATTTATTTAGGACTTTAATTTTTTTATTGCTATTTTTTAGATTTTAGTGTACAGGTCTTGATTTCTTTGGTTAAATATTTTCCCTAGTATTTTATTCTTTTTTTGATGCTATTATAAACATAATTGTTTTCTTAATTTCATTTTTGGATCATTGCTAGCATATAGAAATGCAATGAAAAATATATTGATCTTATGTGGCTTTTCCTAACTAAATGTGTTTTCCTGTTGATTCTTTTGTATTTTCTATATACAAGACCACACATCTGCAAATAGAAAGTTTTACTTTCTCCCTTTTGCTCTGGATACTTTTTTCTTTCCTAAGTGCCCTAGCTAGCACCTCTAGCACAATATTGAATAGAATTGCCAAGAACATACATCTTTATCTTAGTACTGATTTATAAGGAAGGCATTTAATTTTTCACCATTGAGTGTCATGCTGACAGTAAGTTCTTCATAGATGCTTCAGGTTGAGTAAATTTTCCTTCTATTCCTAGTTTGAGTGTTTTTATCAGGAAAGGATATTGGATTTTGTCAGATGCTTCTGCTTCTATTGGGGCTCAGTTGGTAAAGAATCCGTCTGCAATGCAGGAGACCCTGGTTCAGTTCGTAGGTCAGGAAGATCCCCTGAAGAAGGGATAGGCTACCCACTCCAGTATTCTTGGGCTTCCCTGGTGACTCAGCTGGTAAAGAATCCACCTGCAGTGTAGGATCTTAATCTGCTTCTATTAAGATGGTTGTGAGTTTTTGTCCTTTATTCTATTAGTAGGGCTATATCGATGGATTTTGGTGTGTTCTAACAACCCTCCATTCCTGGGTGGTTCTGCAGGTTCATGGTACACAAACCTTTTAATATGCTGCTAAGTTCGGTTTGCTAGAATTCTGTTTAGAATATTGCTGAATAAGGGGCACATCTACCAGTGATGAGGCTGAAATGTATATTTCCCATAGGCCACATGTGGTCATTGTAAGAGATAGGTCATGGGCCATCTGACCCTGCACAAGTGGGCTTCCTGTTCTGGAGCCAGACACCCAATATCTGAATACCCTCAGACAGAAGCTGTGAGAAGAGAAACTGGAAGTGATCCGCCAAGCCAGAGGCTCTCATCTGGGGTTCCCTGAAGAGTTTACTTCATGAAAGAAAGCCATTAACTCCCACCTCTCTCTGAAGGCTCAATGTCTTATGACAGTTGCACCAGCTGGATGAGGCAGGATATTTTTCTCTAGATTCCCTCCCTTCCAAAAGGGCCAGAAACAGCTTTTGAGTGAGAAGGAAGGTAACAAGACGAAGGGCCTATCTTCAGGCCTCCCCCCCAGAAGCAGCTCTGAGCAAGAGTTGCATTTTCAGTTAGGAAAGAGAGTGGCATTTTTGATGTTTCACTAATACCCAGAAAATAGATGCTTTGCTTATTATCTGAAAGTGACCAGAAAAACTACATACTTGAAGTTTCATTCCTGGAAAAAGAGAGCCAGAGCCAGAGCAGACCAGCAAAAAGAAAAGTTGTGTTCAGCTGCACCATCACCCTTACTTGCTTCCTTCCTGCCACACACGCGCCTTATTATTTAGTAAATCTCATTACTCAATTAGGAGATCTATAGGAAGGACTTAGGTACTCTTTGAATGGTGCTATGGAAAGATCTCCAAGGGAGATCTCAAACCTGCTTCTAGGCCTATTCCAACTGAAGTGTGAAGTTTTTGTTTACTAACATTTACCAGGTAAATATAATTCAATACCAGTTGACTGCTAATTCAATACCAATTGAAAACTGAATGCTAAGCAGTCCTGAGTGTTCATTGGAAGGACTGATGTTGAGGCTGAAACTCCAATACTTTGGCCACATGATGCGAAGAACTGACTGACTGGAAAAGACCCTGATGCTGTGAAAGATCGAGGGCAGGAGGAGAAGGGCACGACTGCGGAGGAGATGGTCAGATGGCATTGCCAACTTGATGGACGTGAGTTTGGGTAAACTGCGGGAGTTGGTGATGGACAGGGAGGCCTGGCGTGGGGTCCATGGGGTCGCAAAGAGTCGGACACGACTGAGCCACTGAACTAAACACACCAATTGAATGCCAGTCGTGCTGCAGGTTTGCTGGAGGTTTCAGGTTGGTTTCACAGCCACTTTGTTCAATCAAGGAGTCTTTTTATGGGGAGACTGAATCTAGTGGACCAGATATACATAGAAACCACTAAGGGCTATAGAAGTACATAAAAATACAATTTGGACAGAGAATTCAGATTCAAAAATTGTCCAAATAGGAGGTGAAGGATTAGTTGATAGGCAGACAAGAAAGTATTTAGTATGCCTGAGTGTCAGATTCAAAGGGATCAAGATTGGATTGGAATGGAAGGCAGGTCGGAGCATGAAAGGCCTTGTAGACCATACCAAGAACTTTGAACTTTGTTTTGCAGACATTGAAATACAAAGATAATTCATTTTACATTTTTTTGTATCTTAGAACATGGAATTGGAGAAACGTGTCATGCAATCTTTGTACTTAGGAGATTTTGCCAAGTCATTCAGTCATGTCTGACTTGTTGTGACACCATGGACTGTAGCCCAGAAAGCTCCTCTGTCCATGGGATTCTCCAGGCAAGAACACTGGAGGTGGATTCTTTACTGTCTGAGCCACCAGGGAAGCCCAGTTAGGAGATTATTGCCATAATTCTAGTTATATCCTCAGGTATATAAGCCTGAGGATAGAAGGGAGGAGACGTTCTAAGATACGTTTGGGACTGGGACTGGGTGACTGATTCGCTATTCCAGGGAGAGAGAGGAGTCAAAAATAACCCACATTTCTATTTGCATGACTGGGTTGGTGGTGTGGTGGTGAGGGATCTACAAGGAAATAGATTTTGGGCATGTTTCAGTTGAAGTGTCTAAGAAATATACAAGTGGAATTGTACAGAGGCAGTTAAAAAAATACAAATTTAAAGAAAAGCCTACAAAGAAGATTTAAATGTATGGTTTTTCAGCATAGATGGAGGTAGTCACCAGGGAAAGGTAATAAAGGGAGGAAGAAAAAACATGGACAGAGTCCCTGGAAAATGTTAGCATTTCAGAGTTAAACAAGTAAAGAAAAATGAAAAGCAGTTCCCTTATTTGCTCATTTTTATCTGTGCTTCTCTAGAAACCAAGCCTGATGAGGGCAGGAACTTTCTCTTGCTCATGGCTGTGCCCCTAGTACCTAGAGCAGAATGTAAACAAAGTTCATTAAGCTGCACAAGCCAGGGTGTCTCAGAAACTCCTTCCCATCCTCTTCCCTGCTGTCCTTTGCACCTTGCTGACACCCTCTCCAACCTTAATTCCTACCACAGTTTTTAAAGGCCCACATTGTGTGTTTATTTACTGTCATCTCAGGAAGATATATCAGCTCAGTGAAAATATTGCAGAACTATTGAGAAGTGATATATATTAACTTGCAAATCTGCCTAGCACTGCTGGGTTTTGTCCCGTTACCAGTGAATCAAGAAATTCACAGTAAGTGAGATCAGATCTGTTTCCTGAGGCAACTGAGAAGGCAGCCTTGCCCTGGAAATAATCACCAAGGGCAGGAAATAACCTCAAATGCTTCCAGCTGAGACTGAGCAGGAGAATCCCAGCTCATCATAGCTACAAGTGTATTCCCCGGGACTGTCAAGTGGAAGTCAGCCCATTACCTAAAAATGCATTTCAGAATTGTCCCCGTGTGCTTGCATCTTGTACCCAAACCCAAAGAAAATACCATTTGCCTTAAATATGTATTTTTAATAGGATTGAAGTATTTTTCAAATTTAAACTGTAGTCTCCAAAATAACTATACTTCCAAAACGCTGTTTACAGGCATTGTTTTGCTTACTTCATTATTGCCTAACTCATTCCTTTAATTCTATTCCATGAGAGTAGAAATATATCTGTTTTCCTCACCCTGGTGTTCAGAACATATTTTTCAAATGAATGTGTGAATGAAATTATGCTTATAAAACCAAAGAGCCTGATTTATCAATTGGACTTCCAGATCTCCACAGAAGCTACCAGTAAAAGTAGTGTAACAGTTGTTCCTGCATGTGAAGAGCTTTTCTGGCATTCAACTACTCCTCACACCTTCCCACTGTTCAGTAACAGTACCACCTTATACTGCTCTTATGAATGGAACTGGTTTTGGAAAACAGTTGAGGGAAACCAGTTTGCCATGTATCCCTAAAAAGTGATGAGTAAACAATCACGTTTTCCTAAGCACCTTTAGTTTTAAGAGAGCCTCTTTCTCTCCACTGTAGGACCTCATCCCCACCCCGACTCTAAAATTACACTTATGATCTCATAATTCATATAAGGGTGGCTTTTTTTTTTTCCTCATCACCACAACCACCTATGTGCTCTCAGTATTTCTATGCCAGTAACCCATAGAGGAAATTAGTAAAATTCATATTGAAACCACATGAAGTGGTTGCAATCATTTGGGACAGTGCAGACCACTGCTGTGATCCCTCTGACTGCAGATCTGATTTCAGAGACATTAAGCCTGCAATTATTTAGCCATGTGCTGTACAACATGAATTCCACTTACTTAGGTTGCTGTCATAATGGGATTTAAATACTTATGAAATAGAAAATATTTGAAGAATATGAACTATAAATACGAGAAAAAATATTTTTAAAGTATTTACCGTTATTCATTTAAATGTAGAAGTGCCACTTCTCTATACATTTGCCTCATGACCATCTGATTGATAATGAAGACTTTAACTTCTTTATATTACCTTAGAAAAGTTTGAAATGTTAACCAACCACTGGACTGACCACTGGAAGGACAAAAGACTGAAGCTGTTTTATTTTGCTCAAGGGCAGCCATCCAACATCTGCTTTGTGACAAGTTAAAATAATTGTAGAGGTATAGGGGTAAAAATGACCTGAAAGATCATCTTTTCCAACCCTCATTTTATAGATGAGGAAACAGGTCTCAAGGTGTGAAGCGTTTTGCCCAAGATTACTCTGAGCATTGCATTCATATGAATCCATGAAGCTAGAAAACAGAACCTCTGCCTCCCACTTGGCTGTTCTTATCACACCTTCAGTCCTTTTTCTTGTTTCAACATTTTTTGCTTCACTAAATGTAGGGAGTCTCCCAGTAGGGCCTGCCTGCTGGGGAACGGGGCGCCAAAGGAGAGTGAGAGAGAGATCTCTCCTAATTGTTGACTAGTTTACATTGGTTTTATTTTATTGAAGATCAAGTTAGACCAAGGTTCCTATTCCCTTTCCCTCCCCAAGCTACCAAAGAAACAGATTTGCTAATGGTTCCGCAAATCACTGTCTTTCACTTTTTTTTTTTTACAGTGAGAGTATTACTGGCAGAAAGTTTCCCAGCAGCACCTTCCCCCTAGATACTGCTCCTGGATGCGGACCTGAAGGCTCGCGCGGAGCACTCGGACGCGGCGCGGCCCGCTTGCCCTTCCTCTGCGCGCGCGTCTCCGTGTCTCCACGTGAAGGGCTGCAGGGCCAGGCGTGACCCAGGTCCACATTCTTACTGTTAGATCCTGCCTTGGTTGTACCAGTTTTATATAAGAGAAGAAGCATTTTATCCGTGAGTTCTGGAACAGTCTTGAGGTCAGAGGTAGAGTTTTCTTGATAAGTATTAAGTAGAAGTTGCTGAATGGCAGAGGGGTAGAAAGGGGAAGGGTGCCTTAGGAAAAAAGCCCTTTGTTCTTGGTGATGGACTTGCTTGCAGTTCGTTTTCCGATCTCTTCAGGAATGATTTTCGGCCCTCTTCCTGCACCCTGTGTTCTGATTCCTGGAGCATGCACTACTCCAGTTCCTTTCTCCCAGGGTCTGTTAGAAGAGTGACCTTGAAAATATGTGGGCTGTGGTAGACTTTGGATTCTGGCCTCCAATACTTGGCTCTTTCACTCGTGAGAAACTCCTGCCTTAGGTTGACTTGAAGCTGGGTCGGCAGTGCCTGGTCCATTTGCACACTGTCCGGGACAGGTGGGTTCTTCCCGGGCCATGATCTTTTCTTCTTGGGGTCCTCTCCACTCCTGTCTCCATAGATGATGTATTTAAGAAACTTGCCTTTCGATTTCCTGCCGATGGTTGGATCCTGGAGATCACTCTGCCCAGTGCTCGATGGCCTACTAGGGGCGTCTCTTACGATCCCTTCTTCCCCAGCTGATGGCCTGCTGCCAACAGGGAGCTTTCTCTGTTTTTCTACCTGCTCTGGATTATCCAAAGACTCTAAAGATAAAAGCAGAGTTGGTTTTCCCTCCCTTCTGGAGAGAGATCCTCTTATATTTACAGTCGTCCTCTCACTTTCATCCTTGGAGTCTGCCTTTAAGGTTGCCCTGGAAGCTGTGGATGGGTAGAGTCTGTCCTTGTCTAGGCTAAGTCTGAAGGGCATTTTGTTAGTCTCCCTTTCTCTTCTGTTCTGGATTATCGCCTTCACAGCCGCCTCATTCTCATCCACAAAGGTGGTGGTGTAGTTGGACAACGTTTTCTTGGAGCTGAGCTGGCTGACCAAGTCCTTGTTGCCTAGCAACTGAGCATGTGCCAGTTCTGACTTTTGGAGCTTTGACTGGCATCGTTTATAAAAGGCTTTCTGCTTCATTAGCCAGGCATTAGCTTCATATTTCTTCATAGAGTCTAGAAAACTTAGTTTCTTTTTCATCAGATTCTCTTCTCTCCAGTTGAAGGACAGAATTGAGTATGCCTTCTCTGTTTCCAAAAGCTTTATGTTCCCTCCAAATATGGAATAGCACCTGTTTCCCTTATTTTTGGTGTTGCCCAGTAATCTCTGATGGTCACTCTGTTGGTGGCTTTTCCAGGAGCTGCCCAGCTGGATCTGGGGATCTGACATTTCTCTGCCCACCAGAGACCTGGCAGCTTGTGTTCCATCAGCAGACCTGTGAGGGTGCTTAGGATGTGTGGGCACTATGACAAGAAGGTTCTATTCCAGGCTCCAGTGTTTGTTGTTAAGAACTCTGTGGATCACCAAAGACTGAGGTCCTGGGAGGCTTCTTCACTGGCCTGTTTACCACAGGCCCAGCTGCTACCTGGAAACTGTCCCCAATCCAAGTGGAAAGAGGCTTGAAGGTCATCCCCCTGGTCTCTCAGTAATAGGAGCTGAATTATCTAGGGTAGGGATGAAAGGTCTGTGTGATTATTTTTCAATCATTTATAGGTGTTTGGGGATTTCTTAAATCTGGTTCCTTCTATCTCCCTAGTAGGTGGTAATGGGGAAGTATTTAATAAGATTAATAACAGAGATATGAGATTTAGAAGTATAATCTAGTAGGAGAACATTTATGTAGGTGGTTGAGAAAAGATACTTTTTACAGTTTTACTGTATGAAGCTCTCTAGGATGGAGTTGGTCAACTGGTTTAAAGTTGGGCCCTTTCTTTAATTGTGTTATATAAGAATTTTGTTCAAAAATGAGACTTCCCAAAATTTTTTTTTTAAAGGGTGTCATTTGGGAGAAGGGGGCTAGAAAGGGGAAAAAGAGAAAATAAATGAGGACACCTTTGCTGAGAGTACATTAGTTGTTGACAGACTGTCCCTGGATCGTGAGCTCAAGAAATATGGCCCCAACTATAGACCTCTCTAGATAGCCGCAGACAGGTCACAGCAGGGTGGGTTACAGAGCCTGCTAGCAGGTGCTGGTGCAGCCTGCAGAAGTCCCAAATTCCTCACCACGGCTCTGATATTCCTCAGACCACAGCTCCATTTACACAAAAACCTTCAAATAAACTGCTGCATTTGTTCAACCAAGAATGTAGTGTGTTAGTGACCCAGCCACTTTGTAACTCAGAATGTTACTTGTTATGTCTTTTTTTTTGTAACAACTATAATCTTCCTCCCCTTAGGGTCCATTGACTGTTGCCCAAATAGTGTGTAAATCATCTGTCCTCTGCTTCTTCTCCTGTCCTCCTTCCTCTTCTGTCTTCTTTCTCCTGCTTCCCAGTCTTCTTCGACTCTCCTTAAGAGCAGCAGACGATAACCTCTTTTATGTAGACACTGTATTCCTGAAATAATGCTGAGCCTTCCTTCAGCACACCAAACTGTCTCAAAATCTTAGACTTTCTCTGTGTTTGTATCCCTTAAAAGACTTACTGTTTTGCTAAACTCTGCTGTGTAAAAGCACATAGCTTTGATAACTCCTCACCTACCCAGACCTTATCTTTTACTAACATTTACGGTAAAAGTGTTATTTTTACTAGTAAAATTAAATTCTGTAAAAGTGATTTCTAAATGAGAAAATACTACATAAATCTAAAGGAGTTTTCATGAATTCAGGTTTCCCCCCAAATATCCAGACCATCCTTCTCCAGCTGAATGGCTATCATTCAGTTTGGAGGGCAGGCCTAGCAACAGGGGGAGATGGATCCATCTAAGCCGGTCGGGATAATGCCACCTTCCTTGCACAGTGACTGGCTTAGGTTGGGGCCTGGCCAAAGCCACTAAGGGCCTATGAGATATGACAGAATGCTTGCTATGGCTTGAGGAAAAGAGCATGCGTCTCTTATGTGAGTTTTAAGAGGCAACAGGCTACCTGAACAAGAAGAATGTTTTTCCAGGTGCTGTTGATCCCAGGTCCTGTCATCAGCTTCCCTACCACCATGCACACACAGCCTTGAGATGCTGCTGACCTATGGATAGTTGCATGGAGGGAAAACACTCAGATTGTAAGTCACATGGCTGAGCTGTTTCATCACATCATTCCAGAAGTCTTCAGCTAACAGCATCTTAAACGACATGAGAAAATTGTACTTCACGCCTCTGTAGGAGGTCATGGCTTTGTGAGAATGATGACCCATGGCACACTGTACAGGACTGTCCCTCTTTCCCGTCACTGATCTTAAATAGGAGAACAGCCATACAATGGTTTGGATAGTTGGATTGTTTATTGCAGCTGTTGAAGGGACTAAATTTACCCAGTTATTCATTTATTGACTGTCTTTTCCTCTCCTTCAGGGTTGTTTCCCCTAGCCTGAGGCCCTACAATTTAGAAGTGCTTATTTTACAGTCAGCAGAGCCCATCCAGGGATAATCTTCAAATATTTAACAATGCAGCACCAACCAACTGGAATAGGTGCCAGCTGTAAACAACTGTTGAATCTGAGAACCCATCTGTACCTGATACACTACTGCCTTTAATTATAAATGTTTTATAAGCAGTATAAAGTATTATAAGGCTTTTGAAGGCAGACTGTAATAAAGAGGTATACAATAAATCCTAAAGCAACCAATAAATTAATAAAGTATAGTTGTAATCAATAAGCCAACAAAGGAGAGAGAGTCATATAAAATACTTCTTGAGGGTGAATTATGTCCCCCAAAAGGATATGTTGAAACCCTAACCCCTGATATCTGTGAATGTGACCATATTTGGAAATAAGACCTTTCAGATGTAATCAACTGAAGCTCAGATTATTAGGATGAGACCTAATTCAATACTACAGATGTCCTTATTTGATGACAAGAAGAGGACACACTGGATGAAGATGACCATGTGATGATAGAGGCAGAGATTGGAGAAATGAATCTAAAAGCCAAGGATTGCTGAAAAATATCAGCACACTAGTAAAGTAATGCTCAAAATTCTCCAAGCCAGGCATCAGCAATACGTGAACTGTGAACTTCCTGATGTTCAAGCTGGTTTTAGAAAAGAAGAACCAGATATCAAATTGCCAACATCCGCTGGATCATCAAAAAAGCAAGAGAGTTCCAGGAAAACATTTATTTCTGCTTCATTGACTATGCCAAAGCCTTTGACTGTGAGGATCACAATAAACTGTGGAAAATTCTGAAAGAGATGGGAATAACAGACCACCTGACCTTCCTCTTGAGAAACCTGTACGCAGGTCAGGAAGCAACAGTTAGAACGGGACATGGAACAGTAGACTGGTTCCAAATAGGGAAAGGATTACATCAAGGCTGTATATTGTCACCCTGCTTCTTTAATTTCTATGCAGAGTACATAATGAGAAACGCTGGACTGGAAGAAACACAAGCTGGAATCAAGATTGCTGGGAGAAATATCAATAACCTCAGATAGGCAGATGACACCACCCTTATGGCAGAAAGTGAAGAGAAACTAAAAAGCCTCTTGATAAAAGTGAAAGTGTAGAGTGAAAAAGTTGGCCTAAAGTTCAACATTCAGAAAACAAAGATCATGGCATCTGGTCCCATCACTTCATGGGAAATAGATGGGGAAACAGTGGAACAATGTCAGACTTTATTTTTATGCCTTCAAAATCACTGCAGATGGTGACTGCAGTCATGAAATTAAAAGACACTTACTCCTTGGAATAAAATTTATGACCAACCTAGATAGCATATTCAAGAGCAGAATAATTACTTTGCCAGCAAAGGTCCATCTAGTCAAGGCTATGGTTTTTCCTGTGGTCATGTATGGATGTGAGAGCTGGACTGTGTAGAAGGCTGAGCACTGAAGAATTGATGCTTTTGAAATGTGGTGTTGGAGAAGGCTCTTGAGAGTCCCTTGGACTGCAAGGAGATCCAACCAGTCCATTCTGAAGGAGATCAGCCCTGGGATTTCTTTGGAAGGAATGATGCTAAAGCTCAAATTCCAGTACTTTGGCCACCTGATGCGAAGAGTTGACTTATTGGAAAAGACTCTGATGCTGGGGGGAATTGAGGTCAGGAGGAGAAGGGGACGACAGATGATGAGATGGCTGGATGGCATCACGGACTCGATGGACATGAGTCTGAGTGAACTCTGGGAGTTGGTGATGGACAGGGAGGCCTGGTGTGCTGCGATACATGGGGTTGCAAAGAGTTGGACATGACTGAGCGACTGAACTGAACTGAACTGAGAAGATGCAAGGATTCTCTCCTACAGATTTCATAGAGAACATGACCTTGCTGACACCTTGATTTTGGATGACTAGACTTCAAAACTGAGACCAAAAAAAATTCTATTATTTTACGTAACCTGATTTGTAGTACTTTCTACAGTAGCCCTAGGAAATGAATACAATACTCAATCCAAAAGAAAGCATAAAAGGGGGGAGGGGGAATACTGATAAGACAAATGCAAATCAAATAAGATGATAGACAATATTAGCCATAAAAATAATCATATTAAATGTAAAGCGTATAAAAACTGTAATGAAAAGGTAGAGAATATCAGATTGGAATTTTTAAAAAGACTCAACTGAATATATTACCAGAGATAATAAAGTTTTACTTCATAATCATAAAGAAATCAATTTAATAAGAGGATATAACAGGCCTTCAAAATACTTGAAATAAAAGTTGTTAGAAATGCAAGTAAAAATAGATAAATCCACAATTAAAGTGAGATATTTTAATACATATCTTTCTATTATTGATAGAATAAATGGACAGGAGGCAAAGTTATTGAAGACTTTACCACTACTATTAATCACCTTGACTTACCTGACGTTTCTAGAACACTTTGCACAATGGCAGGAGAATGCACACAATTTTCAAGGGAATAGAATGTTCACCAAGGTAGACCATATTCTGGGTCATAAAATAAGTATCAATAGCAAAATGGTGAACCAGGAAGCTCAGAATTATTGTTCTCCCATAGAGACATAAGAGAAGAACCAGAAAACTGTCTAAAATAAGCTTGCAGGAACCCTGGAAGGCATACAAAAGTCTATAGCAACCAAGCAAATGCTCAGTCAAGGAAAAAAAACACATTCAAAATGGTATTATAGAAAGTTTTACTGGTGTTTTACTCCAACGTGCCCACCAACTCCTGATTTGGTGTGTTCTTCTTTGGATGAGGTGAAAACTCAGTTCTTTATTCTGTCCTTTAAACTAGAGTGAGCCAAACAGACCTTACTCAACTTTCTAATCTGCCTGGGGGCTACTTGAAGGACTGGTCTTTGTCTTACCCAGCAGATCTCAGATTGGGAAAAGTGGCGGTCACTGATGGTGAAATTTTCAATGAGACTACCGATGTGCAGACCTCCAGAGCAAGATATTATTTGTGGAGACATACAATAGACCATTTAAAATCACAGGGAGAAGCTGTGGTGAGACTCTTGAGTAATTAAGAGAATTGAGAAAGTGTGTAGGTAGGATGCATGGTCTAAGAAGATCTTAAGCTTTTATCTCAGCTGATGCCTAGATTCAGAGCATGCCCAGCTAGTCAGTGGCAGACTGCTCTGGCAACAAAACCGTTTACAAAGACTGAGAAAGCTGTATGTTTTTACAAATGCAAATTTTCAACCAGGAGAACTTACATGGCATACAAAGAAGCATGACCAGTTCAGTAAAAGAAAATAAATTAGCAGAAGCCACCTCTGAAGAAGCACAGACATTGGGCTTACGAGCAAAAGGCTTTAAAGGAATTGTCTTAAATATGCTTCAGTAGCTAAAGGAAAACACCAAAATATTTTTGAAAAATAGGAAATCAAAAAGAAATTCTGGATCTGAAAAATACAATATCTGAATTGAAATTTTTTTCAGATGAACTCCACAGCAGATTTAATAAGGAAAAAGAAGAAATTGGCAAACTTGATGGCAGGGCAATTGAAATGAGTTAAATCTGTCAGACAGAAAGAAAAAAGATTAAAGTGAATAGAGTCTAAACCATTTGTGAGCCATCATCAAACAAACCAATATAGGTATTACAGGAATCCCATATGAAAAAGGAAAATTTGAAGAAATAATGGTTGAAACCTACCCAAATTTATTGAAATACATGACTCTATAAATCTAACAATCCGACTCGTTGTGACCCCATGGACTGTAACCTACTAGGCTTCTCCGTCCATGAGATTCTCCAGGCAAGAATACTGAAGTGGATTGCCATTTCCTTCTCCAGGGGATCTTCCCAATCCAGGGATCAAACCCGGGTCTCCCGCATTGGAGGCAGACGCTTTAACCTCTGAGCCCTTAACCATAGTAATAAAAATTAATACTGAAGGCATACAAAGCATATTTCTAAGCCACAATGGAATTAAATTTAAAAATTGGTAACAGAAAAATCTCTGGAAAATCTGGATATTTGAAATTGGTTATCAAACACCCACATACACAAAAATCAAAAACAAAATTAAGATAATTTTTGAATTAAATGAAAATGAACATATAAAAGTATATAAAAACTTTCCAAAGTCAAGTAATTATTAGGGCAAAATTTATAGCACTAAGTATCTATAGTAGAAAAGGAAGGTCTCAAATGGATGACATTAGCTTCCCACCTCAACAAACTATAAAAAGAAGAACAAATTAAGTGCAAAATAAGCAGAAGAAAGGAAATTTAAAAAAGAATAGGGCAGAAATAAATGAAATATAAAACAAAGTAATAAAGTAAAATCAATATAACTAAAAGCTAGTTCTTTGAGAAAAATCAGTAAAGTCGACAAACTTCAAGTCAGATTGATCAGGACAAAAAAAGGGAGAAGACAAAAAATAAGGCTAAAAGTGTTGATCTCACTTCAGATTCTATTGATGCTGAAAGGAGAGCAAATGAATATTGTGAATATTTTGTCAGTGAGTTTGACAACTTAGATGAAATGGTCAAACTCATTCAAGAAGAAATAGATAAACTTGAAGAACCCTATGTTTATTAAAGTAACTGAATATGTAGCTGGAAAATTATCTACAAAGAAAACTTCAGACACAGATAACTTCCTTGCTGAATTCTACTCAACATTTAAGGAAGAAATAATACCAATTCTACACAAAAATCTTCCAGAAAATTGAAGAGGGTAGAATACTTTCCAAATCATTCTGAGTCCAGTGTTACCTTGATAGAAAATGCAGATGGATATATTTTAAAAGAGAAAATTATAGACCTATAACCCTCATGAACATAGATACAAAAATTCTTAGCAAAATTATAGCAAATCATACCCCAACAAAATATTAAAAAGGTAATATTACAAGACCAAGTGAAGTTTATCCCAGGAAAGCAAGTTTACTTTACCATTTGAATGTCAATCAATGCTATTCACATTAATAAACTAAAAAGGAACCCACACATTCATTTCAATAAATGCGGAAAAAGCATTTCAACAAAAATCCAACTTTCAATCCTCAGTAAGCTAGGAATAGAATAGAACTTCTTCAACCTGGTAAAGGTAACCTAACCTATAAAAATCCACAGCTAACATCACATTTACAAGTGAAAGATTGAATTATTTCTAAGATTGAGAATAAGGCAAATATATCCAATCTGTCAACTTTGATTTAACTTTTGTACCAGATGTTCTGACCAGTCAAAAAAAGAAATCAAGCCATTTAGAAAGAAAGTAAAAAATATTATATCATTATTCACAGATGACATGATCATCTCTGTAGATACTAATTACTATTAGAAAAGATGAGTTTAGCAAGGTTTCAGGATACAAAATCAATATAATAAAAAATCATATTTTATATACCAGCAATGAAATAAAAGCTATCTTTTATAATACCATCAAAAATCTGAAATACTTACTCATAAATTTGACAAAAGTTGTGAAAAACATGTATACTAAAAGCTAAAATCACCACTGAATGAAATTTAAGAACAGCAAATATATTGGATGGAGAAGGCTTCATGGCACCCCACTCCAGTACTCTTGCCTGGGAAATCCCATGGACAGAGGAGTCTGGTGGGCTGCAGTCCATGGGGTCGGTAAGAGTCAGAAACGACTGAGTGACTGCACTTTCACTTTTCTCTTTCATGAATTGGAGAAGGAAATGGCAAGCCACTCCAGTGTTCTTGCCTGGAAAATCCCAGCGACGCAGAGCCTGGTGGGCTGCCGTCTATGGGGTCGCAGTGTCAGACATGACTGAAATGACTTAGCAACAGCAACAACCATACATTGGACATGAGGTATGCCTTGTTTATGGATTGGAAGAGTCAATATTGTTAAAATGTCAGTTCTCCCCAGATTGATCTAGAGATTCAATTAAATGGCAATAAAAATTGCTAGGACGTTTTTTCTTGTAGATATTAATAAGGTGGTTCTAAAATTCATATAGAAGTGCAACAGACCTATAATAGTCAAAATAGCTAAAAATAACAAAGTGAGTTAACTCACTTTGAGACTAACTATTAAGCTACAGGGAAGAGGCCCTGGAGAAGGGAAAGGCTACCCACTCCAGAAATCTGGCCTGGAGAATTACATGGACTGTATAGTCTATGGGGTCACAAAGAGCTGGACATGACTGAACAACTTTCACATTCACATAAAGCTACAGTCATCAAAAATGTGCTTTTAGCATAAGCATAGCAAATATAGATAATCTAGATACAGACCTAAACTTATGTGGACAGTTGATTTTTAACAAAGATTCAGACTCTTCAATGAAGAAAGGTTAATCTTTTCAACAAATTATACTGGAACTATTGAATATCTATATGCCAAAAGAAGAAGGAAGGAGAGATATTTATCACCTGGAGCTAAGCAAAACTTAAACACAACACCAAAACTCCATTGCATAAAAGAAAAAAAATGACAAACTGGAATTCATACAAATTAAGAACTTCTGCCCTTTGAATACACAAAAGAATGAAAAGACATGAAATAAAGTAGAAGAAAATATTTGTGTATCACATATCTAATAAAGGGTTCTATCAAAAGTATATAAATTAAATGTCCTCCATAGGAAAACAACCCAATTGAAAAATAGGCAAAAGATGAAAAAACACTTCACCAAAGAAGATATATGAATGGCAAATAAGCACATTTACACCCCTCAACATTATTAATCATTCAGGAAACGTGCAATAAAGTCACAGTGAAAAACCATTGTACCTCCATCCAAATACTGCAAATAAACAGACTGACCAATAGCAAGTATTGACAAGAATGAGAGAAACTAGTTCACACACTGCTGGTGGAAATTTAAAGTGATATAGTTTCAGAAAACAGTTTATCAGGTTCTTAAAAAAATTTACTCATATACCTACTACCATGCATATAATCCAGCCATTCCCACTCCTAGGTATTTACCTAAGAAAAGTAAAATCAGATGTCTTTACAAAATATATGAATGTACACAGCAGCTTAACTTGTATAACTCCAAACTGAAACAACCCAGATGCCCATCAACAGATGAATGAATAAATAAACCGTGGTATATCTACACATAAAAGACGGTTGGATGGCATCACAGACTCAATGGACATGGGTTTGGGTGGAGTTCGGGAGTTAGTGATGGACAGGGAGGGAGGCCTGGCATGCTGTGGTCCATGGGGTCGCAAAGACGGTCACACCTGAGTGACTGAACTGAACTGAACTGAGTCATGCCTCAATGTCTTAAAATGCTGAAGTGTTTCTTGGCCTGTGGCACAGCTGCATGCAAGGCTTTCCCAAGGTCTTCAGAACTTTATTACTCAGGGTTTTTTCCCACATGGTGGGTAGGACTGCCAGCAGCCCAAGATTTACCTCAGGAGAAAAGGGGTTTCTTCCCTGACGGTTTTTTTTTTTTTTGGAAGAAAAAAGTCCCAGTGAAGACACCAGATGCTCTACATTGGGTCATGAGCCTAAGCCTACACCAGTCCCTGGAGCAGAGCCAACAGCCCACCCGCTTGCCCAGGGAAA
Source organism: Madoqua kirkii (assembly GCA_006408675.1). Taxonomy (NCBI): domain Eukaryota; kingdom Metazoa; phylum Chordata; class Mammalia; order Artiodactyla; family Bovidae; genus Madoqua; species Madoqua kirkii. The sequence continues at coordinate 15,453 of SJYC01127540.1, read as the reverse complement.
GGCTGTGAAAGTGACTTGGCTGCTTTTTTCCTGGTACACACCCATGTCCAACGGAGCGAGTTTGTCTGGGGATCATGAAGAGGCTCAGAACATGGCATAGGCAGCAGTCTTCCCTTCAGAACACTCATTCATTCAGAAGCTGTGGGCATGCTGCCACATGGCAGCAAGAGTGGATTCTTTCTAGGTATTTGTTCCTGACAAAGGAACTATGCTCCAGTACTGAGTCCTGAAGGTGTACTAGAATGAGATAATCTCAAGAGCCAAAAGTACCAGAAGTTCATGATATAGTCAGTTATAAGTGACTTTGATTAAGCCGCCATTAAACATTGTCTGCACTCCCATCAGGGAAGCTGTCTGAATACTGACCACCTAGCAATTTTATGTTTATGTCCTTAACACAATGAGGTGTGGGTCTTAATTGAGAGTTGTTTTTCCTATAAATAGGCAAATAAATAGGTCTGCTCAATCAGAATTCTTGCAGTAGACGCTTAATCTTTTGATTGCAGGTGAGTGAGATTAACATCCCTCAGTATTTAGAGAACTCAGCTTGATCTCCATCTCCTCTGAATTCCGGGATAAGGTCAGCATCTGAAAGTGAGTGGAAACGTTGTCAGCCCCCACTTCTACTCTAGGCAAAGATCCTCATAGATGATCTTGGAAGGGCAGTTGGTTCAAGGGCCTGGAAAGGACAGTGTATGTCAGGAGGTATGATATGTGAGAGGTAGGCAGAAGCAGATGAGAGTTCATATATTCTGCAGGATTCAGTTTTACTTGGAAGCAATTAAAAATCACACAACAATTGACATATATATATATATATATATATATGTACACACACACTATGTATAAAATAGGTAACTAATGAGAACCTACTATATAACACAAGGAATTGAATGCAATGCTTTGTGATGGCCTTTTTTGGAAGGAAATCCAGAAAAGAGATATATGTATACATATAGCTGATTCACTTTGCTGTACAGCAAAAGGTAATACAACATTATAAAGCAAAAAAAAAAAAAAAAGCATAGAGGGTTTCATTGGTCACCCTGGTAAGAACATGTAAGACTGAAGCAGGAATGCAAGGATGGAATCACGGATACAGAGGAAGGAGGGGAAAATATTGAAATTCTAAAAGGTTCCTGTCAATGTTCATAAGCTATGTTTTCTGAGAGTGTCCAGAGACTCCATCAGATCCTGTCTGTTAATCTCCATGGGACTAGACACAAGAGACCAAAGAAATTGCTTATGTAATAATCCCAGGGGGAGATGATGAACCTGAGGGCCAAAGAGTACTGTCAGTAGGGTAGAAATGTGCTCTGTGAACTGAAGAGCATCTTATAAATGTTAGATGGTATCACAACTGAACGATCTCATGCATTCAGAATAGCTGAGAATTAGATAAATCTAATTCTATGAAAATGTAAAATAGAAACTAATTCTTTCACCTCCGTTGCATGGCCATCCATTTAAACCTTTTAATTTTTTATAAGAGAAGCTATTTTCTTGAATTTACCTTCTGCCTCAGTGAATGGGGAAGCATACAAGTTCACCTTTGATTAGCAGCAAAAAGGAGCTGTTTTTTCCCCTTCTCCTCCTCCTCCTTCTACTACTACTACCACTTTTGCCAGCAGCATTACATTATTTGGTGCTTGCTTCATTTGGGGAAATGATAGTTAAGGAGGATTTTTTGGAGGACACCCAGTCCAGTTGCTCTACTGATATCTTGTTTACCCTTAGATGATCCTGTATCACCAGAGAGTTTTCTGTTCAGTCCTTCACATAAGTGCCTTATTGACTGTGCTCTGGAGTTATATTGTTGCTTTGTCTTAAAAAAAAAAAGAAAATGTGCACGTGGGCAGCATGTAAGTAAAGCTTTAGGAGGCAACCAGCAATTCAGCATACATGGATGAATTCATCCTAATGATTAATTGGATAAAAGAGAGTAGATACAAGAACAGAACTTGAAATAGACCTTAACCTTGGACATTGTTCTTGGACCTCAAATCTAGACAGTGGTGTTGGAACTGTATCTCAAACCTAGACCTTGTCATTATATTTGCATCACAGCTCTTGCCTTGGCCCTGTTCCTGCCCTTGGACCGAGACACTGTGCCTGAATTTGGACATCTGCACCTTGTCTGTGCTCTCCTTTGCATCCCAGTTCCGCATTCTGACAGCTGTCAGGGCATCAGCATTTTCTCTCACATTCTCACCACTTCTTTCCCCTTCTTAACACCTGTGATTCTCCAGAATTTTCACTACCTTCTTTTCCTCTACTCCACTTCCATTTCAGTTAAGTTCAGCCGCTCAGTCACGTCAGAGTCTTTGCAACTCCATGGACTGAAGCATGCATGCCAGGCTTCCCAGGACTTCACTGAATCCCGGAGCTTGCTCAGACTCATGTCTATTGAGTCAATGATGCCATTCAACCACCTCATCCTCTGTCTCCCCCTTCTCCCCCTGCCCTCATGTTTCCCAGCATCAGAGTCTTTTCAAATGAGTCCGCTCTTCACATCCGGTGGCCAAACTATTGGAGTTTCAGCTTCAGCATCAGTCCTTCCAATGAATATTCAGGACTAATTTCCTTTAGGATAGACTGGTTGGAACTCTTCACTGTCTAAGGGACTCTCAAGAGTCTTCTCCAACACCACAGTTCAAAAGCATCAATTCTTCGGTGCTCAGCTTTATGGTTCAACTCTCACATCCATACATGACTCCTGGAAAAACCATAGCTTTGACTATATGGAAAGTAGTCTTTAGTTTTTAAAATGCTGTCTAGGTATGTAATAGCTTTTCTTCCAAGGAGCATGTGTGTTTTAATATCACGGCTGCAATCACCATCTGCAGTGGTTTTGGAGCCCAAGAAAATAAAGTCTGCCACTGTGGCTTTTGTTTCCCCCTCTCTGTGCTGTGAAGTGATGGGACTGGATGCCATGACTCTCACTTTTTGAATGCTGAATTTTAAGCCAGCTTTCTCACTCTCCTCTTTCACTTTCATCAGAAGCCTCTTTAGTTCTTCTTCACTTTCTGCAGTAAGAGTGGTGTCATCTGCATATCTGAGGTTATTTATATTTTTCCCTGCAATCTTCATTCTGGCTTGTGAATCATCCAGTATGGCATTTTGCATGATATATTCTGCATATAACATAAATAAGCAAGGTGAAAATATACAGCCTTAATGTACTCCTTTCTCAATTTGGGGCTAGCCCATTATTTCATTTCCATTTCTAACTATTGCTTCTTGACCTTCAAACAGGTTTCTCTGGAGTCAGGTAAGGTGGTCTGGTCAATAAAGCAGAAGTAGATGTTTTTCTTAAACTCTTGTTTAAGAAAACAAGATCCAATGGATGAAGAACTGGACGTGGAACAACAGACTGGTTCCAAATAGGGAAGGAGTACATCAAGGCTGCATATTGTCACCCTGCTTATTTAACTTATATGCAGAGTACATTATGAGAAATCCAGGGCTGGATAAAGCAGAAGCTGGAATCAAGATTGCTGGGAGAAATATCAATAACCTCAGATATGCAGATGACACCACACTTATGGCAGAAAGTGAAGAACTAAATAACCTCTTGATGAAAGTGAAAAAGAAGAGTGAAAAAGTTGGCTTAAAACTCACCACTCAGAAAACAAAGATCATGGCATCTGGTCCCATTACTTCGTGACAAATAGATGGGGAAACAATGGAAATGGTGACAGACTTTATTTGGGGGGACTCCAAAGTCACTGCAGATGGTGATGGCAGCCATGAAATTAAAAGATGCTTACTCCTTGGAAGAAAAGTTATGATCAACCTACATGGCACATTAAAAAGCAAAGACATTACTTTGCCAACAAAGGTCCATCTAGTTAAAGCTATGATTTTTCCAATGGTCATGTACAGATGTGAGAGTTGCACTTAAAGAAAGCTGAGCTCTGAAGAATTGATGCTTTTGAACTGTGGCATGGAGAACACTCTTGAGAGTCCCCTGGACTCCAAGGAGATCCGACCAGTCAATCCTAAAGGAAATCAGTCCTGAGTATTCACTGGAAGGGCACTGAAACTCCAGTACTTTAGACACCTGATGTGAAGAGCTGACTCATTTGAAAAGACCCCTGATGCTGGGAAAGGTTGAAGGCAGGAGGAAAAGGGGACAACAGAGAATGAGATGGTTGGATGGCATGACTGACTCGACATGAATTTGAGTAAACTCAAGGAGTTGGTGATGGACAGGGAGGCCTGGTGTGCTGCAGTCCATGGGGTTGCAAAGAATCAGACAAGACTGAGCGAGTGAACTGAACTGAAGTGAAGGTGGTCTGGTATTTCTGTCTCTTTAAGAATTTTCCAAAGTTTGCTGTGATCCACACAGTCAAAGGCTTTAGCATAGTGATGAAGCAGAAGTAGATGTTTTCCTGGGATTCTCTTGCTTTTCTATTATCCAACAGATGTTGAAAGTTTGAACTCTTGTTTCTCTGCCTTTTCTAAATCCAGTTTGAACATCTGGAAGTTCTTGGTTCACGTACTGTTGGAACCTAGCTTGGAGAATTTTGAGCATTACTTTGCTAGCATGTGAGATGAGTGCAATTGTGTGGCAGTTTGAACACTCTTTGGCATTGCTTTTCTTTGGGACCAGAATGAAAACTGACATTCCAGTATTGTGGCCACTGCTGATTTCCCAAATATGCTGGCACACTGAGTGCAACACTTTAACAGCATAATCTTTTAGGATTAGAAATACCTCAGCTGGAATTCCATCACCTCCACTAGCTTTGTTCATAGTGATGCTTCCTAGGGCCCACTTGACTTCATATTCCAGGATGTTTGGTTCTAGGTAGGTGAGTGATAATACCATTGTGATTATCTGGGTCACGAAGATCTTTTTTTGTGAATATCTTAGCTCTTCTGTATATTTTTGCAACCTCTTCTTAATATCTTCTTCTTCTGTTAGGTCCATACCATTTTTTTCTTTTATTGTGCCCATCTTTGCATGAAATGTTCCCTTAGTATCTCTAATTTTCTTGAAGAGATCTCTAGTCTTTCCCATTCCATTGTTTCCCTCTATTTCTTTGCACTGATCACTGATGAAGACATTCTTATCTTTCCTCACTATTCTTTGGAACTCTGCACTTAGATGGATAGGTCTTTCTTTTGCGTCTTTGCCTTTAGCTTCTCTTCTTTTCTCAGCTATTCATGAGGCCTCCTCAGAGGCCTCTTTGCATTTCTTCTTCTTGGGGCTGGTTTTACTCACCATCTCCTGTACAGTGTTATGAACCTCCACCCCTAGTTTTTCAGGCACTCTATCAGATCTAATCCCTTGAATCTATTTGTCAGTTCCATTGTATAATCATAAGGGATTTGGTTTAGGTCATATCTGAATAGTCTAGTGGTTTTCCCTACTTTCTTCAATTTAAATCTGAATTTTGTAATAAGGAGTTCATGATCTGAGCCACAGTCAGCTCCTGGTCTTTTTTTTTTGCTGACTCTATAGACCTTCTCCATCCTCAACTGTAAAGAATACAATCAATCTGATTTTGGTACTGACCATCTGGTGATGTCCATATGTAGAGTAATCTCTTGTGTTGTTGGAAGAGGGTGTTTGCTATGACCAGTGTGTTTTCTTGGAAAAACTGTTAGCCTTTGCCCTGTTTCATTTTGTAGTCCAAGGCCAAACATGCCTGTTACTCTGGGCATCTCTTGACTTCCTACTTTTGCATTCCAGTCCCCTATGATGGAAAGGACATCTGTTTCTGTTGTTTTTGTTAGTTCTAGAAGGTTTTGTAGGTCTTCATAGAGCTGTTTAACTTCAGGTTCTTTGGCATTAGTGGGTAAGGCATAGACTTGGATTACTGTGATGTTGAATGGTTTGCCTTGGAAATGAACAGAGATCATTCTGTCGTTTTTGAGATTGCATCCAAGTACTGCATTTTAGACTCTTGTTGGTAATAAAGAGTTCATGATCTGAGCCACAGTCAGCTCCTGGTCTTGTTTTTGTTGACTGTATAGAGCTTCTCCATCTTTGGCTGCATAGAACAGAATCAATCTGATTTCAGTGTTGACTATCTGGTGATGTCCATGTGTAGAGTCTTCTCTTATGTTGTTGGAAGAGGGTGTTTGCTGTGACCAGTGCATTTTCTTGGCAAAACTCTATTAGTCTTTGCCCTGCCTCATTCTGCATTCCAAGGCCAAATTTGCCTGATACTCCAGGTGTTTCTTGACTTCCTACTTTAGCATTCCAGTCCCCTATAATGAAAAGAACATCTTTTTTGGGTGTTAGTTCCAAAAGGTCTTATAGGTCTTCATAAAACCGTTCAACTTCAGCTTCTTCAGCGTTACTGGTTGGGGCATAGACTTGGATAACTGTGATATTGAATGGTTTGCCTTGGAAATGAACAGAGATCATTCTGTCATTTTTGAGGTTGCATCCAAGTACTGCATTTCAGACTCTTTTGTTGACCATGATGGCTACTCCATTTCTTCTGAGGGATTCCTGCCTGCAGTAGTAGATATAATGGTCATCTGAGTTAAATTCACCCATTCCAGTCCATTTTAGTTTGCTGATTCCTAGAATGTTGATGTTCACTCTTGCCATCTCTTGTTTCACTACCTCCAATTTGCCTTGATTCATGGACCTTGATTCTAGGTTCCTATGCAATATTGTTCTTTACTGCATCAGACTTCACTTTGATAACCAGTCACATTCATGACTGGGTGTTTTTGCTTTGTCTCAGCCTCTTCATTCTTTTGAACTATCTCTCCACACTTCTCCAGTAACATATTGGCCACCTACTGACCTGGGGAGTTCATCTTTCAGTGTCATATCTTTTTGCCTTTTCATAGTGTTCATGGGATTCTCAAGGCAAGAATACTGAATTGGTTTGCCATTCCCTACTCCAGTGGGCCACGTTTTGTCAGAACTCTCCAGCTCGACCCCTCCATCTTGGGTGTCCCTGCACAGCATGGCTCAAAGTTCATTGAGTTCTATAAGGCTGTGATCCATGTTATAAGTTTGGCTAGTTTTCTGTAGTTGTGGTTTTCATTCCGTCTGCCCTCTGATGGTTAAGAATATGAGGCTTGTGCACACTGCCCTTATGGGAGGGACTGGCTGTGGGGGAATCTGTGTCTTGCTCTGATGTTGTATTCTGTGCCTGCCAGTTTTACATCACTGTCTCTAGTAGCAAGCTAATTCTCCAAGAAAGTCTTCCTCCATTTTCTTAATATCATCTCCAAATTTTCCTTCCCACTTCTTCTCATTTCTACTGTCACTTTCCCATGCCACTGTTGTAAGCTTCTGTCACCCGTTTTCTCATTCTCATTGTGGAAAATTCTCCATAATTTTCTCTCTCTTCCCCAGTCTTCTAATCACTGCCAATTTTCATTATTTTCTCCCTTATGAAACAATGAAATTTTCCTCCCTTTTCTCCTTCCTCTTTCAATTATGACACTAGTTGATTCCCCAAGATTTTACTCTCTTACCTCATCTAAAGTAAAGTAAAGTAAAGTAAAGTAGTCGCTCAATCATGTCCGACTCTGCAACCCCATGGACTGTAGCCTATCAGGCTCCTTTCTGTCCATGGGATTTCCCAGGCAAGAGTACTGGAGTGGGTTGCCATTTCCTTCTCCAGGGGCTCTTCCTGACTCAGAGATCAAACCTGGGTCTCCAGCACTGCAAGTAGATGCTTTACCATCTGAGTCACCAGGGAAGCCCTACTTCATCTAACACATTGTGATGCTGCAGAATTTTCCCCTCTCCTTTTATTTTCTGCTTTTGCTATTTGCCTGTTCTCCAAGATTGTCTTTTTCTTTCTCCCCTTTGTTCTTACTCCTTCTAATACTTGGGAGTTATAAATATTTTCATAAATTTTATGCTACCAATTGAATTTTTAAAATAATCTAACATTTGATTTCTTACTATAAGAAGAAATTAAAATGAATCTAAGTGATATTTGTGAAAATGAACTCAGAATCATACATTGTCCTCAGAAAAGTGAAAGTGAAATTCACTCAGTCATGTCTGATTCTTTGTGACCCCCTGGACTATACAGCCCATGGAATTTTCTAGGCCAGAATACTAGAGTGGGTAGCCTTTCCCTTCTTCAGGGGATCTTCCCAACCCAGGGATCAAACCCAGGTCCCCCACATTGCAGGTGATTCTTTCCCAGCTGAGCCACAAGGGAAGCCCACTGTCCTCAGAAGTTTCTCTTTATTGTGAGTTAGAGAAAAATGAGTCAAAACAGTATTTAAACAAACATAATTGTAAATGATCTGAATATCATATGTTTCTCTCAAAGTATTTCTTATTGCTAATAGAAGAAATTTGGATGAAAGAAGAAATGTTTGTGCACCAAAAGTAAACAAACAACAAAAATCCAGCCAAAACCCTGAACAAAAACAACAAGAAGAACTGAAGCTCAGAATCAGACTTTCTTGCTAAAGAGAGAAAAGTGTCTTTAGCCATTTAGAAAAAACTGATTTGGCTGTGGGCTTTACATGAGTAAAAGAGCTCAGAAATACAATTGTATCAAATGTGAACTTTCTACTTGTTAGAGTCTGTTAAGAAGAATCTGACAGTATGTTTGAACATCATCTCAATTCTTATATTGTGCCCAACACAAGAGTACTTCTTACTGTCATTTACAGCAGATGCAGTGTTTGTGAAAAGAAGCACGATTAGAGCATAGCAATCACATGTTAGATAATCTTCTCAAAAGTAGCTTCTTTTTGCTTCTTAAAATAAAAGTGAACATGAATAAAGATGTTCAAATGAATAAAGATGGCCAAAAATGTATGTCAGATTGTGATAAAAGCTCTCAGGGAAAATAAGTCAAGATAAGGGACAGGAAATGCTGTGCTTTCAAATTTATGTAGCAGGAGTCAAAGAAGACTTCAATGAGAAATACATGTATATATATCCTTGTACTGAGCATCCCTGAACTGTATCCTCAGTGTCAAAACTCAAGAAAATCATGTCCATCAACCAGAAATTATAGAATTGTCTTCAGTCTCAACTATGCCATTGTAGAAAAATATAATATTAATATTTTATATATAATCATAATGGTATGAGGGAGAAATTTTTTCTCTTACCTCATCTAAAGTAAAGTAAAGTAAAGTAAAGTAGTCGCTCAATCATGTCCGACTCTGCAACCCCATGGACTGTAGCCTACCAGGCTCCTTTCTGTCCATGGGATTTCCCAGGCAAGAGTACTGGAGTGGGTTGCCATTTCCTTCTCCAGGGGCTCTTCCTGACTCAGAGATCAAACCTGGGTCTCCAGCACTGCAAGTAGATGCTTTACCATCTGAGTCACCAGGGAAGCCCTACTTCATCTAACACATTGTGATGCTGCAGAATTTTCCCCTCTCCTTTTATTTTCTGCTTTTGCTATTTGCCTGTTCTCCAAGATTGTCTTTTTCTTTCTCCCCTTTGTTCTTACTCCTTCTAATACTTGGGAGTTATAAATATTTTCATAAATTTTATGCTACCAATTGAATTTTTAAAATAATCTAACATTTGATTTCTTACTATAAGAAGAAATTAAAATGAATCTAAGTGATATTTGTGAAAATGAACTCAGAATCATACATTGTCCTCAGAAAAGTGAAAGTGAAATTCACTCAGTCATGTCTGATTCTTTGTGACCCCCTGGACTATACAGCCCATGGAATTTTCTAGGCCAGAATACTAGAGTGGGTAGCCTTTCCCTTCTTCAGGGGATCTTCCCAACCCAGGGATCAAACCCAGGTCCCCCACATTGCAGGTGATTCTTTCCCAGCTGAGCCACAAGGGAAGCCCACTGTCCTCAGAAGTTTCTCTTTATTGTGAGTTAGAGAAAAATGAGTCAAAACAGTATTTAAACAAACATAATTGTAATGATCTGAATATCATATGTTTCTCTCAAAGTATTTCTTATTGCTAATAGAAGAAATTTGGATGAAAGAAGAAATGTTTGTGCACCAAAAGTAAACAAACAACAAAAATCCAGCCAAAACCCTGAACAAAAACAACAAGAAGAACTGAAGCTCAGAATCAGACTTTCTTGCTAAAGAGAGAAAAGTGTCTTTAGCCATTTAGAAAAAACTGATTTGGCTGTGGGCTTTACATGAGTAAAATAGCTCAGAAATACAATTGTATCAAATGTGAACTTTCTACTTGTTAGAGTCTGTTAAGAAGAATCTGACAGTATGTTTGAACATCATCTCAATTCTTATATTGTGCCCAACACAAGAGTACTTCTTACTGTCATTTACAGCAGATGCAGTGTTTGTGAAAAGAAGCACGATTAGAGCATAGCAATCACATGTTAGATAATCTTCTCAAAAGTAGCTTCTTTTTGCTTCTTAAAATAAAAGTGAACATGAATAAAGATGTTCAAATGAATAAAGATAGCCAAAAATGTATGTCAGATTGTGATAAAAGCTCTCAGGGAAAATAAGTCAAGATAAGGGACAGGAAATGCTGTGCTTTCAAATTTATGTAGCAGGAGTCAAAGAAGACTTCAATGAGAAATACATGTATATATATCCTTGTACTGAGCATCCCTGAACTGTATCCTCAGTGTCAAAACTCAAGAAAATCATGTCCATCAACCAGAAATTATAGAATTGTCTTCAGTCTCAACTATGCCATTGTAGAAAAATATAATATTAATATTTTATATATAATCATAATGGTATGAGGGAGAAATTTTTAATATCTATATGAAGAAGTACTCTATGAAAGATTTTTAAATAATGGAACATTCAAGACCTACATAAGGTGAAAATTCTGCATTTTTCCACATTACTCAATTATATGATGAACCAAAAAGGGAAAATTGTGAGGAGGATGTGCACACAACTTTGGGAACCCTATATACCTTCAAAGAGATGGAAGGATTCTGTATGATTTTTTTAAATTAAACTATTGTCATTCTAATAAAGCTTCTTCAATACTCAAGAAACATTTTCTCCCTAAAAGAAAATGTATTCTCTTTACCTATGACCAGCACTAATCTTGATGTGTTTCCTTCCTTGCACAATTATATAGGAGCATAATTTTATTTCAACTGGCATACTGAATCTATCTGAAGCCACAGTAGTTTAAACTGTGTCCCAGTTTTTAGAGGAATGGATTTATTGAAGGCAGAACGTAGTGTCCAGCTGGATAATTTTGTGCCAAACTAACCATTATTTCATCTTGAAGTAAAAAAGAAAAAAACTGTTACAGTATACTGACACATATATATGGAATTTAGAAAGAGAGTATGATGGCCCTGTAAGTGAGACAACATAAGAGACACAGAGGTATAGAACAGACTTTTGGCTTCTGAGGGAGAGAGAGAGGGTGGGATGATTGGGGAGACTGGCACTGAAACATGTATACAATTATATAAGAAATGAAGCACTAGTCTATGTTCAATGCAGGATACAAGATGCTTGGGGCTGGTGTACGGGATGATCCGGGGAGATGGTATGGGGTGGGAGGTGGTGGCGGGGGGGGCTTCGGCTTTGGGAGATCATGTACATCTGTGGCTGATTCATGTCAGTGTATGGCAAAACCAATGCAGGATTGTGAAACGGAATAAAGTATTAAATTAAAAAAAAAAAAAAAGGAACTTAACAAAAAAAAAAAAAAAAGGCAGTCATAGGCTGGAGAAATTTCCTCAAGCAAATGTGCTGCTATTCTAGAGTTAAATACATAAACATAAGTCTAGCTGGAGGAAGGAGATAAAAATTTAAAATAATGCTCAGTCAGTTCAGTGCAGTCAGTCATGTCATGTCTGACTCTTTGCAACCACATGGACTGCGGCACACCAGGCTTCTCTGTTCATCACTAAAAAATAATGCTTAAGTTTGCCAAAACAAAATTCTGGAACTGCAGATTTCTCAGTCTGTGGAATATGATGTGCCACTGAATGTGTATGTAGGAACTTTGGGAGCTCTGGGAGATCAGCAGCATAATATTGGAACATCCCGTGTTGTTCCCTGCTTTGAAGGATACCTATTACTGGAGGTAATGTTTGAGTTGTTGGAAGATTGTAAAACACCCATGAGCCTGTTATAAATTTGAGTCAGAAAATCAATGAGTCGCAGTAGTGAAGGAAGTTAGATCAGAAAAGCCAAAATGATGTCCAGTTGGATTTTACACAAAACCTCAAAACTTTTTGCTAAATCACAATGAATCATTTTAGCAATATGTGATTGTAACTTTCTAAGTTCAGGAAATTGGCATTTTAGAAAGCAGATAATTTTTAAGCTGATAAAGTAGTAAGAGAGATTTCTGGTTCAGGCCAAAAAGAAGAATCTTCATTATTCTAAGATTCTCACCCATTCAATTAAAATTCCCTAGACATAACATAATAAGCAAGCATAAGAGGTCTCCAACAGCTACCATGTGGAAGGAAGATGGAGGACTGCCTAGGAACCTTGAGACTTGAGGAATGTTGTAGTGTGTTTCTTTAATACTTCTCATATATTCTAGGCAGAACACTGCTTCAAGCCTTCAACTTGAACTTCAAATAGTACAGACATACCAAAAAGAAAAAAAAAAAATCTGTTCCCATTAGGTGAAGGACAGAATAACAGACTTATAATCTTTTGCCTGGAGTGGTGAGGGAACTATAAAGAACAATTATAAAAACTCAAAAACACTCATAAATAAATCAGGTAAGTCCTTTAAAAATATGTTCAAGTGATCCATATGAGGGCTAGAAAAGAGAGACAGAAAATAAATAGAAAACAAATAAAGGGGCACTTGTAAGCGCTGACGCAACAATAGTTTCCTCAAATGTAAATGGTTTCAAACATCAATTAAAAGAAAAAAGGAGCAACATTACCAGAATTGCAAGGAGGAAAAGACAGAGCTTCATCTCTTTACAGAAGCAACTAATAAGCTTACAAAAACTTGCCTAGGAAAAACTGCCGCATGACCCAGCAATTCCACTGCTGGGCATACATCCTGAGGAAACCAGAACTGAAAGAGACACATGTACCCCAGTATTCACTGAGGCACTATTTACAATAGCTGGGACATGGAAGCAACCTAGAGGTCCTTCAGCAGATGAATGGATAAGGAAGTTGAGGTACATATGCACAATGGAATACTACTCAGCTATAAAGATAATGCATTTGAGTCAGTTCTAATGAGATGGATTAACCTGGAGCCTATTATACAGAGTGAAGTGAGTCAGAGAGAGAAAGAAAAATACAGTATATTAATGCATATATAAGGAATTTAGACATATGATAACAACTATCCTACATGCAGGGCAGCAAAGAAGATGCAGATATAAAGAACAAACTTTTGGATTCAGTGGGAGAAGGCAAGGGTGGGATGATTTGAGAGAATAGCATTGAAAAATGTACATTACCACATTTAGAACAGATGACTAGTGCAAGTTTGATGCATGAAACAGGGCACCCAAAGTCAGTGCTCTGGGACAGCCCACAGGGATAGGATGGGGAGGAATGTGGGAGGTGGGTTCCGGACTGGGGGGAACACATGTATACCTGTGGCTGATTCATGTTGATATATGGCAAAACCATCATAATATTGTAAGTAATTATCCTCTAATTAAAATAAATTAACTAAAAAATAGAAACCACCATTCTTAACAAGTAAAAAGCTGAAAAAATTGAAAAATCAACAACTATCCTTAGATCCATCAGAGAAGAGAAACCAAAAGGCAGACCACTGCCTGAATAAGGAAAGAAAAGGAACAGAAACACATTTGAAGCAATAAAGACTAAGAATATCCCCAAATTAATGTCACACACAAAACCACAGATCTGGGAATCTTAGAAAACACCAAAGAGTAAACAACAACACCACTACTACAGCTGGGCATATCGTTTTCAAAGTACAAAAAAAATAAAAAAGTTTAAAAAAGTCTTGAAGGAAACCAAAGGAAAAAATATCTTACCTATGAAAAGCGAAGATAAAAATCATACCTACTTTTGCTCAGAAACCCTATAAGTAAAAAAAAAAAAAAAAAAGTGAAATATTTAAAGCACTGAGGAAAATAATCCCAAGTGAGAATTCTGTACCCTGAGAAATTATCCTCCAAAACTGAAGGAGAAATAAACACTTTCTTAAATGCTTGGTGGGTTTCCCAGGTAGCTCAGTGCAAGAGGCACAGGTTAGATCCCGGGTTCGGGAAGATCCCCTGGGGAAGGAAATGGGAACCCATTCCAATACCCTTGCCAAGGAAAATCACATGAACAGAGGAAGCTAGTGGGCTAAAGTCTCAGTCAGTTCAGTTCATTTCAGTCACTCAGTTGTGTCCAACTCTTTGCGACCCCATGAATTGCAGCATGCCAGGCCTCCCTGTCCATCACCAGCTCCCGGAGTTCACTCAAACTCACATCCATCCAGTCAGTGATGCCATCCAGCCATCTCATCCTCTGTTGTCCCCTTTTCCTCCTGCTCCCAATTTCTCCCAGCATCAGAGTCTTTTCCAATGACTTAACTCTTCACATGAGGCAGCCGAAACACTGGAGTTTCAGCTTTAGCATCATTCCTTCCAAAGAAATCCCAGGGCCTATCTCCTTTAGAATGGACTGGTTGGATCTCCTTGCAGTCCATGGGGCTCTCGAGAGTCTTTTCCAACACCACATTTCAAAAGCATCAATTCTAAAGTCTAGGTGGTCACAAAAATCACATGGACAGAAGAACCTGGCAGGCTGAAGTCCAGGGGGTCGCAAAAATCAGACATGACTTAGTGACTAAACAACAACAATAAATACTTGGTAGAATTCATTGGGTTCTCTACAGTTTTGTTTGGAAGATAGAAGCAGAAGTAGTACTTCCTAAGTTGCTCTGTGGGGAAAGCATTATCCTGAGTACCAAAGCCAGACAGAAGCACTGTAAAGAAGGAAACTACAGATGAATGTCTTTCATGAAGTTATACTAAAAACTCCTCAACAAAATATTCACAAGTTAAATCCAAAAGTGTATAAAAGAAATTATACATCACAATTAAGTGGTATTTATCCCATATATGGCAGGGCTACTATAACATTCAAAGATTAATATATCCATCAGATTAACAGACGAAAGTCTCATGATCATATCAATAGATGCATAAAAGACATTCGACAAAAATTCAATGCTCATTCAGGACTTAAAAAATACATACTCAAGGAACTAGGGATAAAGAGTACTTCTTCAACTTTATAAAAAACATATACAAAAAATCATAGCTAGCATCATACTTGATGAAAAACTCAAAGCTTTCCCATTAAGATCAGGTACAAACAAGATGTGGCCTCTTAGCATTTATCTTCAACATCATACAGAATGTTCTAAATAATGCAACAAAAAAGATAAGAAAATGATAGTTATACAGATGGTGAGGGAAGAAATAGAACTGTCTTTGTTCACAGGTGACATCATTGTTTTTGTAGAAAATCTGAAGGAATTGAAAAAAATTTTCTTGGTTTATAGGAAAATTATAGGATACAAGATTAATATACAAAAGTCAGTCCTTTCCAGTT
>SJYC01127539.1:0-16557 GCA_006408675.1 Madoqua kirkii | reverse complement strand
AAGCAACAATTCTTAAGCATTCAGCTTTCTTTATAGTCCAACTCTCATATCCATACATGACTACTGGAAAAACTATAGCCTTGAATAGACAGACCTTTGTTGGCAAAGTAATGTCTCTATTTTTTAATATGCTGTCTAGGTTGGTCATAACTTTCCTTCTAGAGAGTAAGCATCTTTTAATTTCATGGCTGCAGTCACCATCTGTAGTGATTTTGGATTCTATAGGATATGACAATAGAGCTATCTCTGTAAATATGTGCTTTCCTTCAAGAAAAGGGGGAAACAACCCCAAAGGTAATTAATTCAGAGATAAACAAGACTGCCTTCAAGGGCCTAGGACTATCACCCTGATAGTCCAGGAAGACAGAGCAATGAGCTAAGGAGTGCAATTTTTGAGTCTTAAAATATAATGGAATTTGCCCTGCTAGGTCATGGACTTCTTGGGACTTGTGATTCCTTCTTTCTGGTAGCTCCCTTTTGGAAAGGAAATGTCTATTCTATTCCTTTCCCATCTTTGTATTTTAGAAGCAGATAACCTTTCTGATTTCACAGATCACAGCTGCAAAAGAAATTTTGCCTCAGGATGAATTATACCTGAAGTCTCACCCATACTTGATTTAGATGATATTTAGGTCAGATTTGGAAATTAGAGTTTATTCTGAAATGAGTTAAGACTTTTGAGTCTGTTTGGGATGGAATGAAGGTATTTACATATTAGAAGGAGATGAATTTAGGGGTTCCAGATGAAGGCTCAGATGGTAAAGCATCTGCCTGCAGTGCAGAAGACCTGGTTGAGGAGGATCCCCTGGAGAAGGGAATGGCAGCCCACTCCAGTATTCTTTCCTGGAGAATTCCATGGACAGATGATACTGGCAGGGTAAAGTCCATGGAGTCATAAAGAGTAGGACATGACTGAGCAACTAAGCACACAGCACAGATGGTGGAATGTAATAGACTGTATTGTGTACCCTCAAAATTAGTATGCTGAAATTCTAATCCCCCAGTATTTCAGAACATGACTGTATTTATAAACAAGGTCTTTAAAGATGTAATTAGGTTAAATGAGGTCAGATAAGTTGAGCCTAATCTAATCTGACTGCTATTTCTCTAAAGAAGATAAAACTGGGCCCACCAGGGATGCACATACTCAAAGAAAAGAGAGTTGGAAGACATAGAGAGAATCTAGATATCTGAAAGTCAAACAAAGAGGCCTCAGGATAAACCAAACAGATTGATACCTTGATTTTTTATTTCTAGCCACCAGAATTGCGGGAAATAAACTGCTATTTAAGCCATCCAATCTGTGGCATTTTGTTATGCAACTCTAGCAAACTAGTGTAAGTGGCCATGAGGAGGGCAGCCCCAGTCTCCTACTACAGGTTATTAGGGCTTGGGAAACCAATTCACACCATATTTTCAAAGAACTGTGGTTGTGAGCTTACTTGTATTGTGACAGCCTGAAAGTTCACTGCAGGGACTTGCCTTTGTTTTAGACTCAGAGCAAACCCATGGCTGGGGAAGCTTCCAGGTGGTTTCTGCTGGAAACACTTGAAGACAGTATTTGCTGCAGCAACCTGGGGGCAAGTAACAGCAGTTGGGACAAACAGTTGGCGTACTGAATACGGTTGAAAGGGAGAGATTGGGAAAAGAGATTCATGGAAAATGAAGACTTTTAAAAGATCCTGCTTATACTGAACAATTGAAAAAGCCAGGCACATATCCAAGGGAAAAATCATGCCCAGAAAAGACTGGAGAAAATGCTAATCTTTTACTCCTTAAAGTACCACACAAGTAGGAAGTGAAGGCTAAGGCAGAGTTGTAAATGGTCTGGCTAAGTGTTGGAGAAAATATCACATACCAAGCCCAACCTGGGAAAGTTTTCGTAAAGTTCTTTTTTTCTCCCTTTTTTTTTTTAAATTTCCTTTAAAAATTAGCATCTTCTTTTCTACAAAGAATTTGATGAAATAAAAAGAAAAGACACTAGCTCACCATGGAATTAATACAATCCAGAGTTCAAGGGCCACAATTGATAAATAATATAGATTTTCAAAAATGGATCAGAAAAATCACTAAACAAGCAAACAGTACACAAAAGTGCTAAAATGCTAAAGTGCTAAAATGAGGGGGGGATCATATGATTGCCAAATAAACATAATTTTTTTTTTTTAAATTTCCTTTAAAAATTAGCATCTTCTTTTCTACAAAGAATTTGATGAAATAAAAAGAAAAGACACTAGCTCACCATGGAATTAATACAATCCAGAGTTCAAGGGCCACAATTGATAAATAATATAGATTTTCAAAAATGGATCAGAAAAATCACTAAACAAGCAAACAGTACACAAAAGTGC
Organism: Madoqua kirkii; assembly: GCA_006408675.1. Lineage (NCBI taxonomy): Eukaryota > Metazoa > Chordata > Mammalia > Artiodactyla > Bovidae > Madoqua > Madoqua kirkii. Next base: position 14,206 of record SJYC01127539.1, on the reverse strand, counting down.
TAAAATGCTAAAGTGCTAAAATGAGGGGGGGATCATATGATTGCCAGAATAAACATAATACAGGGCTAAAAATGTCCAGTTTTCAAAAAGAATTACATGGGCTATTCACAGAAAAAATTAGTAGAAATTATCTTTGAAGAAGCCCAGCCATTAGACTTAGCAGACAAATTTTTTTTCAGATTTTTTAAAATCTTTTTTTAAAATTTAAATTTATTTATTTTAATTGGAGGCTAATTACTTTACAATACTGTATTGGTTTTGCCATACATCAACATGAATCTGCCATGGGTATACACTTTAATCGACTCTCTTAAATATGCTCAGAATTAAAGAAAATTACACATAAATAATGAAGGGAAACCAAGAGAATTAACTCTCTCCAAACAGAGAATCAATAAAACATGAATATTATAAAAAAGAACTAAATAGTAATTCTGGAGCTTAAATATCCAATAAATGAAATAAAAAATTCACTAGAGGAATTCAACCAGATTTGAGTACCAAAAGAAAGAACAAGTGAACTTGAAAAAATGGATCAGTTGATACTATCCAGTCTGAGAGGTAGAAAAAGAAAAGGGTGAAGAAAATAAACAGAGCCTGAGACTTGTGTATGTCATAACCAAGTGGAATTTACCCCAGGTTTGTGAAGGTGGATAAACATATGAAAATCAATCACATAATAAAGCACATTAATAAAATAATGAAAATATATGATAATCTCAACTGACACAGAAAATAATCTCACACTATCCAATCCCTTTTTCTTGTAAAAACTGTAAAAAAAAAAAAAAAACCACCTAGGAATAGAAGCAAACTTGCTTAAATATTAACAAAAACCCACAGCCAACATTATATTTAATGGTGACGGACTGGAGGTTATTTTCAACATGAGAAAAAAAGACAAGGATGGCTGCTTTTACCATTTCTATTCTATTTTGTACTGGAAGTTCTAGGCAAGGAGAAGAAATTTAAATTTCCAATTTGGAAAGTAAGAAGTAAAAGAATCTCTATTTGTACATGGTGTAAATATATGAAGAAAGTCCTAAATAATCTTTAAAAACCTATTAGAGATAATAAATGAATTCAACAAATTTGTAAACAATTAGATCAACATACATTATATCAGTTGTATTTATAAATCTGCAATAAATATGAAATTAAAATTAATGGAAACATTTGATTTAAATAGCACCAAATAGGAAGATGTGTATAAGAGACAGGTGTTCTAGTGTCTTGTGGAAAGGAGAAATTTTATATGTTGATCTTGATCATCACATAAATGAGGAGATTTCTAAGCAAACTGTTGAAACTATGCCTCGGTTTCTCTTGTTGTTGATAGTAAAATGTGAGAAAAGAGAGATAAATTGAAGGAACAATTAGGCAAAAAGGAAACAGAGCTTCAATATTTGAAAAATTATCAGCCAATACATACTTCAAAATATAAGAGATCATATTCTAAACAGAACACCAAAGTGTGGCTGGAAAAAAAAAATTAGGATAAAATACCTTGAAATTTAATCCAGGAAGTACAAGACTGAATATTTCTAAATATTGCTTAAAGAAAGTATTGAAGACCTAAATAAAGACAAGCATTGAGAGCTTTAATATTGTTTAAGTGTCAGTACTACCCAAAGTGATCTATAGATTTAATGTAATTGCTCTGAAAATCCCAACTGTAATTTTTTGAATAAATTGAAATGCCAGTCTTGAAATTCACATGAAATCACAAAAGACTCCCCAATAGGAAAAGTAACCTAGAAAAAAAAAATTGGAGGATACTCACTTCCCATTTTCAAAACTTACAATAAAACTACAGTAATCAGAATAGTGTGGTACTGGAATAAAAATAGGTACATTATCAATACAATGAAATTTACAGTCTGAGGTAATCCCATACACTGACTTTCATTTGATTTTTGACAAATGTGACAGACCATTTAATTCAGAAAAACATTCTCTTCAAGAAATGATGCCACGTGTAAAAGAATAAAGGTAAACTCCTTGGTTTACAGTATACACAACAATTAACTCAAAATGGATCACCAACCGAAATGTAAGAACTAAAACTGTAAAATTACCAGAAGAAAATATGGAAAATTCTTCATGACATTGACTTGGGCAGAAGCACAAGCAACAAAAGGAAAAAAAAAAAAGAAACTCATCAAAATAAAAAATTGTGCCTTAAAGGCTACTATAACAAAAATGAAAATACATTTCATAGAACGGGAGAAATAACATGCAAATTATAGATCTAGTAAGGATTTAGTTTTCAGAATATATTAAAAAAAAACCTTTAAAGTTCAATGCAGAAAGACAAACAACCTAACTTTTTATATGGGCAAAGGACTGAAAAGACATTTCTCCAAATAAGGTATACATATGAACAACAAGCACATTAAAAGGTGTTCAACATTATTTGTCACTGGGAAATGCAAATCAAAACCATCCTCTTCTCCAGGGGATCTTTCTGACCCCAGGGGTCGAACTCATGGCTCTTTTGCATTGCTGGCAGATTCTTTACTGTCTGAGCTACCAGGGAAGCCCAGAATTACTATACAACCTGGCAATCACACTAATAGATATGCACCAGAGAAAGAGAAAGTGACATTGAAGTCGCTCAGTCGTGTCCAACTCTTTGCGACCCCATGGACTATAGCCCACCAGGCTCCTCAGTCCATGGAATTTTCCAGGCAAGAGTACTGGAGTGGGTTGCCATTTCCTTCTCCAGGGGATCTTCCCAACCCAGGGATCGAACCCGGGTCTCCTGCACTGCAGGCAGACACTTTACCATCTGAGGCACCAGGGAAAGAGGTATTCAAACATAAGGCTAAGGCTAAGTCACTTCAGTCATGTCCAACTCTGTGCGACCCCATAGACGGCAGCCCACCAGGCTCCCTAGTCCCTGGGATTCTCCAGGCAAGAACACTGGAGTGGGTTGCCATTTCCTTCTCCAATGCATGCAAATGAAAAGTGAAAGTGAAGTTGCTCAGTCGTGTCTGACCCTCAGCGACCCCATGCACTGCAGCCTCCCAGGCTCCTCCGTCCATGAGATTTTCCAGGCAAGAGTACTGGAGTGGGGGTGCCATTGCCTTCTCCGATTCAAACAACTTCTACACAATTGTTTTTAACAGCAATATTCACAACATCCAATAGGTGGCTTGTGTGCATGCTAAGTCTCTTTAGTCCTGTTCAGCTCTTTGGGACCCCATGAACTGTAGCCCACCGGGCCCTTCTGCCCAGGGGATTGTCTGGGAAAAAATACCGGAGTGGGTTGCAATGCCCTTCTCCAGGGGATCTTCCTGAGCCAGGGATTGAACCCTTGTCTTATGTTTCCTATGCTGGCAGGGAGGTTCTTTACCACTAGTGCCACCCGGGAAACCCACCAGTAGGTGGACACAACCCTAAAGCCCATCAAATGATACCTGGATAAACAAAATGTCATTCAGCCACTCAAGGGCATATTTTTGAGTCATACAAATAAATAAAAGTATTGACAAATACTACCACATAAATGAAAATCAAAAACATTATGCTAAGTAAGTGGGATGTACTGCTTGAGATAAAACTGCTAGGAAGAGGGCTTGGAGAAGATCAAAGCAGAGAGAGGGAGAAGCTCCTGGCTGGGGGTGGATCCTGCCCCAGCTAGGGGCTGGCTCAATGCTATCTCCATGCTGGCTGTGCCTTAGAATCACCAGAGGAGCTTTAAAAGTGATGATCCCCAAGCCCTACCACAGACCAATTAAATAAGGCATCAGTATTTTTAAAAAGCTTCCCTGGTGATTCTAAAGGTCATCCAGAGATGAGATTAACAGGCTCAGCTATTGGCTGCTGAGGCAGGAGAGAGAGAGGGCCACTCCCAGTTGGAGGGGTGTCAGTCCCACACACATCTCCCCCTTTAAGGCCAGAGAACAAGGAGATGGGGGTGTAGACCCTGGGTGTGTGCTCTTGTCTCTAAGAGAGGAGGTTGGCCTTGCAGAGCTGGCTGGGGTGAGGGGGTGGGGGCAGTGGCCTGCTGCCCAGATGCCCCAGAGAGTAACCAGCGAAGGGGGCCCGAGAGAGGCCAGGCCTCTTTCTGTGCTTCCTTTCCTCCTGATCCCACCTACTGCTCCCTGCACCCCTACCCACAACTTTATTAACCTCTAAATCCTCCCCATCCACTAAGGACCGACTCAGACGGCACCTCCTATTCATTCAGCAAGCAAACACATAGCATCTACTGTGCAGCAGGCACTAGTTTCTGGGGGTAGGAAGTGGGGACATGGTTCCAGCCTTAAGTTGCTCACCGTAGAGGGACCCTGGGAATCACAGCTCTCCATAGCATGCAGTAACTGACATGGGGGGTGATCTCAGAGAGACAGCTGTGAGAGGTCCTGAAGAGAGATCTTCACTTTCACGCGCACTGGAGAAGGAAATGGCAACCCACTCCAGTGTTCTTGCCTGGAGAATCCCAGGGATGTGGGAGCCTGGTGGGCTGCCGTCTACGGGGTCGCACAGAGTCGGACACGACTGAAGTGACTTAGCAGCAAGTGAGTAAAGTCAAGCACAAAGCTCAGATCATGTGATTATATTTGCATAAAATATTCATAATAGGTATATCCATAAAGACAGAAAGCAGACTAGTAGTTGCCAGAGGCTGGAGGAAGGAGAAAGTGAAATAGACTGTTTAATGGGTGTGAGGTTTCCTTTTTGGAGTGATGAAAATTTTTAAGAATTAGGCAGAGTTAATGTTGCATGCCACAAGCCACATGTATATTATTAATGCTAAATATCACTCAATTGTACCCTTTAAAATGGTTATTTTTATGTTATGTAAATTTCATCTCAATATAAGAAAAAGAGATTGGAAGAGAGGATTAAAAAACATGATTCAATAGAATGACCACTTTTTCTATTTAAAGACTTGTTATACTAATCATAAGTAGATTTCCTGGTGGCTCAGATGGTAAAGTGCCTTCCTGCAGTGTGAGAGACCTGGGTTTGATCCCTGGGCCAGGAAGATCCTCTGGAGAAGGAAATAGCAATCCACTCCAGTACTCTTGCTTAGAAAATTCCATGGACGGAGGAGCCTGGTGGGCTACCCCCATGGGGTTGCAAAGAGTCAGACACGACTGAGTGTCTTCATTTCACTTTGTGAAGTGTTAGTTGCTTAGTCATATCTGACTCTTCACAACCCCACGGACTTTAGCCCACCAGGCTCTCCGTCCATGAGATTCTCCAGATAAGAATACTGGAGTGAATAGCTTTTCCCTCCTCCAGGGGATCTTTTCGACCCAGGGATCAAATCAGGGTCTCCTGCACTGCAAGCAGACTCTTTACCAGGGAGCCACCAGGGACGCCCACATTTTAAATTCTTGATCTGATCATTTTAATCTACCATTTCTGAGTATCATTCTAATACTTGCTTTGTCTTTTTAGACTGTATTGTTTCCTGTCTTTAGCATGCCTTAAAATTTTTGTTGAAACAAAACATGATACACTGAATAATAGGATCTGAGAGAATAGGTCTTTGTGTGATGCTTTCTATTTATTTGATTAGGGGTTATGCTGTTTAATGTTTGCTTAACTGTAGGTGTCAGAAGCATCAGTCTCCTCTAGTGTCTTTGTTCTGGTCTCCCATATTGTTTGGGGGATGGTTTCCTAGAAATTTTTTTCAGATATAAGTCTGGGTCTTTTCCCTCTCATGGTAATCCACTGTTGTTATACTAAAGACCTATTTATGTGATAGTATGGTATTAGTTTTCTATAACCTTATGATTAAGTCCTTCTGGACTGTAACTTTCCGAAAAGTGACTTAGCATATATTTTTCTTCCTTTATGGGAGATGGGGAACCAGAAGGGGCTCATGTCATCCAGTTGCACTTTCCCTAGTTCAGACAAGGCTCAGGTAAAGTAGTTTCCCCAGAGGGCAGACCACTGCCATACGGGGTACAGACTGTTCTAAGAATATGAGGTGGGAAATAAATGGGCCCCAGGCTAAGGAGCCAGAGTTTGTCCTCTATGGACATACACTCTAAAACAGCAGGCATGAGAGAGGAGCTGAGCCCTGTCCAGATAAGAGATAAAAGACCACATCCCTCATTCTCAAAGTTAAGGAGAACTTCCCAGTTACATGTGCACAGAAAAGCTCCTTGGAGGAGAAAGCGGGTGGCACCTCATAGTAAGTAATGCTAACCTACCTATAGACCTCTTCATTAGCATCCATTATGCACACATGGAGGTAAGCTACACCTGAGCTACACCAGTAAGGGCTCAGAATCAGGCAGAGCAGGATGACCGGAAAGAGAGGAGGAGGAAGAAATGCCCCTCCAAAGCGATTCCAGCTTCCACAAAGGTGTGACTCCCTCTCTCTGAGCCTGCTCACGTCTATCCACATGTACTTTTTCCTCCCAATAAACATTTCACCTGTTTTGCTACTTTCTATCTCTATGTGGAAATTCATTCTACACAGCTGACGAGCCAAGGCCTTGTCACTGGCCGCTGAGCCCTGGTGGTCTAGCGGCTGATTCACCGTTCTCACTGCCATGGCCTGACTTTGTCTCTGGCCCAGAATGGAAATCCTGCTTCAAGCCACTGCAGGTGAGGCCACCTGAGATCAGGTATTTCAAAATGACTGCTTTCCTCATAGACACATGGTTGCTTTACCCTTAAACACGACCAGGATGGGGGGATTTTTCTGCATCTTCATTGTAAGAATCTCTTTAGGCTTTTCCAGAAAAGCTCACAAAAATGTGGAGCTCTTCTAAGCCTGGGCTTTTGGTAGTTTTTAATTCTATAACTAGTCCATACTCCAGCAATTTGTCATTTGAATGTTTGTATCAGTTGCTGTCTTCAGTGGTTTCTACTCCCAGCAAGCTCTGATTCTCTGTATTTGCCTCTCTTCAGCCTTTGCAATGGTAATTTGCCTTTTGACCTCAATCCTCTGATTAGTTTAAAATAGTGACTGATTTTTTTTTTGTCCACATTTTTCTCATGAAGGTGCTAACAATGACTTCTAATCTCATTATATGTCAGAAATAAAGGATTAGCTTTTTTTTAAATGTTTGACAGAATCCAATCACATGAATTGTAAATTATCTATTCTGATATTTCTATTGCTTGAGTTTTGGCAGTGTATGTCTCTTAAGAAGTTTGTCTCTATTATAAATTATCTAATTTTTCAAACTTTCACTTGCTCACAATGTCCTTATAGGCTTTACTTATTTTTTATTGGCATATAGTTGATTTACAATGCTGTGTTAGTTTCAGGTCCACAGCAAAGGGAATACATATATCCACTGTTTTTCAGATTTTTTTTCCCACATAGGTTACAGAGTATTGAATAGAGTTCCTTGCGCTATAGAGTAGATCCTTATTAGTAACTTCTTTTATGTATCATAGTGTATATATTTTAATCCCAATTTTCCATTTCCCCTTTTCCCTCCTGATAACCATCCCTGGTGGCTCAGGCAGTAAAGAATCTGCCTGCGGTGCAGGAGAGGCAGGTTCGATCCCTGCACTGGGATGATCCCCTGGAGAAAGGAATGGCTACTCACTCAAGTATTCTTGCCTGAAGAATTCCATGGTCAGAGGAGCATGGCGGGCTATCGTCCATGGGCTTGTGAAGAGTCAGACACAACTGAATGACTAACGGGGCTTCCCTGGTGGCTCAGATGGTAAAGAATCTGCCTGCAGTTCATTTACATCTAAGGTAATTATTGATATGTATGTTCCTATTGCCATTTAATTGTTTTGAGTTGTTTTCATAGATCTTTTTTCTTCTTTTCTTCTTTTGTTCTCTTCTCTTGTGCTGTGATCTCCATCTTCAGTGTTGTGTTTGGTTGCTTTGTCTTTTTTTGTCTGTATCTATTGCAGTTTTTTGCTTTGTGGTGAGTTTTAAACATAGGAGTTTATATGTATGCAAGTTTGTTTTAAGTTGCTGGTCTGTTAATTTCAAATGCAGTTCCCATTTTCTGCATGTGCATTCACTTCACAGTTGCTGGGTTTGATATCATATTTGTGTATGGATGATTTCCTACTTTTACTGTATGAAATTTCCCAGTGAACTTTCCCATTTGTGATTTTCTTATTTCTAGCTGTGGCCTCTTTTTTTCCTCCCATAGAGAAATTCCTTTAGCATTTGATTCAAATCTGATTTAGTGGTTCTGAATTCTCTTAACTTTTGCTTACTTGTAAAACTTTAGATTTCTCCATTGAATCTGAATGAGCTCCTTATTGGGTAGAGTAATCTTGGTTTTTGGTTTTTTCCTTTCATCATTTTAAGTATATCCTGCCATTTCCTTCTGGCCTGCAGAGTTTCTGCTGAAAATCAGTTCATAACCTATTGGGATTCTCTTATACATTGTTACTTTTCCCTTGTTGCATTTAATTTTTTTTCTTTACATTTAATTTTTGTGTGTCAGCATATTTCTCTTTGGGTTTATCCTCTAAGGGAATCTCTGTGCTTCCTGGACTTGGGTAACTATTTCTTTTAACATGTTAGGGAAATTTTTCTCTTCAAATATTTTCTCTGTCCATTTCTCTTTTTCTTCTTCTTCTGGGACCCCTATAATTTGTTGGTTCATTTAATGTTGTCCTAATGGTCTCTTAAACTGCCCTCATTTATTTTCATTCTTTTATCTTTATTCCATTACATGGCAGTGATTTCCATCATTCTGTCTTCCATTCTTCTGCCTTAGTTATCTTGCTATTGATTTCTTCTAGTGTTTTTTCATTTCAGTTATTGTATTGTTCATTTCTGTTTGTTCCTAAATTCTTTTAATCTTTGTTATACATTTCTTATATCTTATTAATCCATGCATTTGTCCTTTTTTCCAAGATCGTATATCATCTTTATTATTATTTCTCTGAATTCTTCTTCAGGTAGATTGCCTATCTTTTCCTCAGTTAGTTGTCCTTGCAGGTTTTTATCTTGCTCCTTCATCTGCAACATATTTCTCTGTGATCTCATTTTGCCTGAGTTTCTGTGTGTGTGGTCACCTTTCTGCAGGCTGCAGGATTATAGTTCTTCTTGCTTTTGGTTTCTGCCCCCTCACAGGTGAGTTTGATCTAGAGGCCGGTTGACTGGTGGTGTCGTGCCCAGCACTTGCCCTGGATGTTAAGGGGGGCCTCCACCTTGCTCTGAGGCTGTCACTGCCTTGGCAGGGATGGGGTCTAATCCCTCACTGTTGGTATAGAGGCCCCCAGATCTGTTTCTTAGCTGTGTTTCTAAGTTTGAGTAAGGCAGAACTGGAGCCCTCCTATTGGGAGAGAAACCGTTGAGTATTCCTCCACTGGAGCTGTTTACCCGTGAGTTGCTCTGATATGTCCCTTTCACCCATTGTATTGTTGGTCTAGTGACTCTCAGGTGTCGCTTTCTCCAGGCCACTGTCATGGATATCTGAGGTCAGGTCCAAGCACTGCTGTAGTTGTGCACCAGACCTGCCAGGGAACTATGGAGGAAGCTCATGCTCTGGCCCAGCCCCGACATGTACTTGCCCACAAAGCCCACAGCTGCAAAAGCTGAACCTGTCCCAGGGGCAGAGGCTCCTGTCGTCCTCTTGAATCTGGATCTTTTTGCAGGCATTGAATTTAGTAATCCATCAGCTGAGGTGTAACTCTGCGGTTTGTACAACCACGAGGAGAGATTTTGGCTGTTTTCGTTAGTCACATGGACACTGGGTCTCAGCTGTAGTTTCAGATCCATTTTTGTGTGTGTTCCTCCCACCAGGTCTGTTCCAGAGGTTGCTGGAGCACATGAGCCCCTCCAGCAGGAAGGAGCAGAGACGCAACTGGAGTGAGCGCTGCCGAGGTGGTGGGGGAGGGCAGAGGGAGCGGTGGCAGGGGCATGTGAGTGGGGTCCATTGGAGACCCCTGAGTGCCCGTGGAGGCCAGGGCCAGTGCATGAGGAGGGCGGCTGCAATGGTGGCCCCAGAGTACTGCACATCACTCAGCAGTGGTGCTTGTCTTCTGCGGTGGCCTGAGCTTCTCCAAGAGTATTCCTGGTTGCAGAGCTCCGCGTTGCCATCCCCTCAGACTGTTTCCTCACAGCCAACAGCAGCCTCCTTCCCGGACCTGCTCCTCACCTTGCCCTTGCGCACACTGGCGGACACCCATCTCAGACACCCCATGGGGTGTGCAGGGCTGTGGCCTGGGACATCTGTGTGGGTTTCCCTCTGTCCTGCCTGCCAGTGATTGGCTGCTGCTCTCTCGCCTGAGCCCCCAAGCTTTCCTTCAGTCCCAGCTGATGGCCTTGCTGGTGAGGGGCTTCCCCAGATGCGAGACCCTCTTCTAACTTTCACTCTCCGCCAGGGATGCAACTCCATTCTGCTTGCTCTCTTCTTCCTTTTCCTTTTTTCTTTCATCCTCTCTGATTACACAGGAATCTGTCTTGCCCCTCCGGTATCTGAGGTCCTCTACTAGAATTCAGCAGTGCTCTGAGAGCACTTTTCCGTTTGTAGATGTATTTTTGATGCATTGTGGGGAGAGATGAGCTCCATGTCCTCTTACTCCTCTGCTATCTTGTTAGGGAGTCAAGACAGCTGAGAAGCAGGACAATGTGGAGTTCATCTATATATTTTTATTTCTGTAAGGTGAGTTAGTAATGTCCCTACTTTTATTTCTGATTTTAGTAACTTGAATCTTTACTCATTTTTCTTGTTCAGTCTAGCTAATGGTATAATAACTTGATATTCCCAAAGAATCAACTTTGGTTTTATTGATTTTCTGCATCGTTTTTCTTTTCATTTCTTTATTAACATGCTAATTTTTATTATTTCTTCCTTCTGCTTATTTTGGTTTTTTAAAATTTTCACATCACTGAGATTTTTCCCATTCTTTTCTGTCATTCGTTTATAATATATCCTTGTGGTCATAGATTATTGGTTGTATGATTTCAATTTTTAATCATTAATTGAGGTGGTTTATATGGCTTAACATATGGTTTTTCTGGAGAATATTTGATTTGCACTTGAGAAGAATGTGTATTGTACTATTTTGGGGTGATGTATTCTGCAGCTGTCTGTTAGATGCTGTTAAGTTTTTTATTTTTTCTTCAGTTTACCTAGTTGATCTATCATTTTTTCAGGATTTATGGAGGTATAATTGATAAAATTTGTATATGTTTATATAAATTTTATATAAAACTTTATATTAATAATATATTTTATATATGAAACCAACATGTTTTCATATATGTATACAGTTAGAAATGACTACCACAATTAATTAATGCATCCATAACTTCATATCATTATCTTTTGTTTTTTTTGCTGTGGTGAATACACTTAGATCTCTTCTCCTAGCAAGTTTCAAGTATATGATAGAGTATAAACTCTCACCACATTTGACTTAGTTTCCCAGAACTTATTCATCTTATAACTCAATAAAGTACCCTTTGAACAACATTTTCCCACTTTATCCACCCATTAGCATTGGTAACCACCAATGCCATTCTCTGGTTCTATGAGTTTGACATTTTAGAGTCACATAAAAAAAAAATTATACAATTTTTGTCTTTCACTTTCTCGCTTATTTCATGTAACATAATATCCTCAAGGTTTATTCATGTTGTCACAAATGACAGGGTGTCCTTTCATTCTATGGCTGAATATATACATATATATATAATTTTCTTTATTCATGAACAATTCACCAGATGAACATTTAGATTGTTTCCATATCTTGGCTATTGTGAGTAATGCTACAGTGAACATGGGAATGCTGATATCATTTTGAAACCCTGATTTCAGTTCTTTTGGATATATGCCAAGTAGTGTGATTGCTGAATTGTATGATACTTCTATTTTTAATTTTTAAGGAGCCTCTACACCATTTTCATAACGGCTATACCAGTTCACATTTCCATCAATACCAAGAGTATAAGCATTACATTTTCCCCCACAACATCACCAGATTTATTATATTTTGTCTTTTTTATGAAAGCCATCCAAAAATATTACAGTGATATCTCACTGAAGTTTTTTATTTTACTTATTTGGATGCCCCAGGTCTTAGTTAGGGTATATGGGATCTAGCTCCCTGACCAGAGATTGAACTCTGGCCTTAGCATTGGGAGTGCAGAGTCTTAGCCACTAAAACACCAGGGAAATCCCTCATTGCAGTTTTAATTTGCATTTTTGTGATGATTCATGATGTTGAGCATCATTTTACGTACCTGTGTATAAAAGGTGTATGTATGTCTTCTTTGAAAAAAATAAAATGAAGCAATGGACAAAGAAATAATCTCAAAAATATACAAGCAACTCCTGCATCTCAATTCCAGAAAAATAAATGACACAATTAAAAAGTGGGACAAAGAACTAAACAGACATTTCTCCAAAGAAGACATACAGATGGCTAACAAACACATGAAAAGATGTTTAACATCACTCATTATCAGAGAGATGCAAATCAAAACCACAGTGAGGTACCATTTCATGCCAGTCAGAATGGCTGCTATCCAAAAGTCTACAAACAATAAATGCTGGAGAGGGTGTGGAGAATAGGGAAACGTCTTACACGGTTGGTGGAATAGCAAACTAGTAGAGCCACTATTGAGAACAGTGTGGAGATTCCTTAAAAAACTGGAAATAGAACTGCCTTATGACCCAGCAATCCCATTGCTGGGCATACACACTGAGGAAACAAGAATTGAAAGAGACACATGTACCCCAATGTTCATTGCAGCACTGTTTATTAGCCAGGACATGGAAGCAACCTAGATGTCCATTAGAAGATGAATGAATAAGAAAGCTGTGGTACATATACATGATGGAATATTACCCAGCCATTAAAAAGAATACATTTGAATCAGTTCTAATGAGATGGACGAAACTGGAGCCTATTAAACAGAGTGAAGTAAGCCAGAAAGAAAAACACCAATACAGTATACTAACATATATATATATATATATATATATATATATATATATATGGAATTTAGAAAAATGGTAATGATAACCCTATATATGAGTCAGCAAAAGAGACACAGATATATAGAACACTCTTTTGGACTCTGGGAGAGGGAGGGCAGGATGATATGGGAGAATGGCATTGAAACATGTAAATTATCATATGTGAAATGAATCACCAGTCCAGATTCAGTGTGTGAGACAGGGAGCTTGGGCCTGATGAAACAAGGGTTTAGGATGGGGAACACATGTACACCAATGGCGGATTTATGTCAATGTATGGCAAAACCAATACAATATTAGAAAGTAAAAACATAAATAAATAGAACTTAAAAATATTTAAAAAAAGAAAAAGATGTTTAAGCAAGTCCTTTGCTAATTTTAAAATCATATTATTATTTTCATTTTGAGTTGTATGAGTCCTTTAGATATTTTGGATGTATGAAAACTTGCCAAAAAACAAATACACAAAAACTAACAAAAATAGATGGCTTGCAATATTTACTTTCACTTTATAGGTTCTTTTTACTCTGTTATTTGTTTCCTGTGCTGTGCAGAGGATTTTAGTTTGATATAATCCCACTTAAAAACTTTTGTTCTTGTGTCTTTTGGTTTTGGAGTTACAGCCAAGAAATCATTGCCAAGACCAATGTCAAAGGGCATTTTTCTGTTTTCTTCTAGGAGTTTCATGGATGGAAACCTTAAGTTTCAGTCTCTAGTTCATTTTGAGTGGTATTTTAAACATATAGTATAAGAATTCAATTTTCTTGTTTTATATACATAGATATCTAATTTTTAAAAATACCATTTATTAAAAAGACAATCTTTTTTTCATCATCTATTCTTCATGCCCTGGTCATGGGTTAACTAGTCATATATGTGTGAATTTATTTCTTGGCTCCCCATTAGTGCCTGTTTTTATGCCAATGCCATACTATTACATATTTGTAATATAATTTGATACCAGAAGGTGGGATACCTTCCCCTTGGTTCAGTTCAGTTCAGTTCAGTGACTCAGTCATGTCCTACTCTTTGTGACCCCATGAATTGCAGCACGCCAGGCCTCTCTGTCCATCACCAACTCCCAGAGTTCACTCAGACTCACATCCATCGAGTCGGTGATGCCATCCAGCCATCTCATCCTCTGTCATTCCCTTCTCCTCCTGCCCCCAATCCCTCCCAGCATCAGTCTTTTCCAATGAGTCAACTCTTCACATGAGGTGGCCAAAGTACTGGAGTTTCAGCTTTAGCATCATTCCTTCCAAAGAAATCCCAGGGCTGATCTCCTTCAGAATGGACTGGTTGGATCTCCTTGCAGT
>SJYC01127538.1:0-28284 GCA_006408675.1 Madoqua kirkii | reverse complement strand
GAGGAGGCCGTCCGCCCGCCCTTCCGCCCGCGCCGCTGGGGGCCGCCCGCGGGCCGCGCCGGCCAGAGCGCGCCGTGCGCCCCGGGCCCCGCGCCGGCACACGCTCGGCGGCCGCGGCGGCGAGGAGAGCGGCGGCGGCGGGGCCGGGCGGGCGGCAGGAATGCGGAACCGGCGCGCGGGCTGAGAGGCCCAGGATGGCGCAGGGGCGGCGGCGGCGGGCGGCCTGCGTGGGGCCCTAGTGCGGCGGGGCGGGCGCTCCCCACCCGGCGTCGCGGCCATGGCCAAGGAGCGGCGGAAGGCCGTGCTCGAGCTGCTGCAGCGGCCGGGGAACGCGCGCTGCGCCGACTGCGGCGCCCCGGGTAGGTGCGGGCCAGCCGGGCGCGCCGGGGTGCTGAGGGCCCGCGTGGGTGCGGGCCCGGGCGGCTGCGGCCCGGGCCGGGTGCCGGCCTGGATGCCAGCCCCGGGCCGGGGAGGGGTGCTGCGGCGCCCGCAGGGCTGGGGGGCGCGCGCCGCGGAGCCTGGCTCCCGCTCGGGTGGGGCGCGGGCCGGGATCCCACCAGCCCCCGGCCCCCGGCTCTGTCGCCGCCTCCCCTCCCCCAGGCTGCGTGTCTTGTCACCCGCCGGCAGCCACCGCCTTGCGAAACCTAGGGCTCCGCAAAGAAAGAGGAAATCCCGGCGGGAGCCCGGCAGCAGGGAGGGGATGGGTGAGCGGGGCCGCGGCTCCTCCGCGGGGATGGAGGGTCCGCCGGCGCCCCCACCTGCGGTGACGTCATGGCCCCTGTCTGCAGCCGCCCTCCGGCCCTGCGCTGGGAGCGAGGGAGGAAGCACCTGCCGCGGCCACGTGGACCCGCTGGGAAAGGGGTCGCGGGGCCCCCTCACCCCCAAGCCTCGGTGCCCTGGCCGGTGGCCAGTTCAGGTGGGGCCCTGGGCAGGTGCCGTCTCCCAGCGCGCATCTCCTGGACTTTGCTCCTGGGTGGCGCCTGCTCTGGGGTGATTTGCTAGTCGCTGGAGCCCTGGGGCCAGTGTTCAGGGATTGGCAGGAAGAGAAAAGGCTTTGCTCTCAGGCCCCGGGGACCCTGCTAGTGAGCTGGCCTTTCCTTGCGGGCTGTGACTGCAGTGGGGGTGGGGCAGGAACAGCCCCCAGCAGCCAGGGCGGCCCTCCGGCCTGCAGGGACACACTGGATGCTCCGGGGGCGCCTAGCCTGAGCCCCTCAGAGCAAGCGGAACAGCTGGAGCGGCTGAGCCCCCAGAGAGGGAAGGTGGGGACACAGACTGTGGACATCGGCCAAGCAGGACCCACCGCCCGGCTCTTGGCCGATGCTCTCCTCCCTCCCGCCGCCTCCAGGTGCCGGGAATCTGCTGGAGCGCCCCAGGGGAAGCGGTGGCAGGCTTCCCTGGAGGCGGCAGGCTGAGGGCCTTCCCCCGGCCTCCCTCCCAGCCGGCTGCCCAGGGCCTGTGGCTGTGTGCGGGGCCTGCATCACCGCCGTCTGCTGCCCGCCTGGGCCTGTGTTTCCACTTGTCAGGAGGGCGAGCCGTGCCAGGGAGTGGTCTGGGGAGGAAGGCAATCCGCACCGCCTCCTGCCAGGCCTGGTCTGAGGGGCCGGGCCGTGGGGCCAGCCTGCCCAGAGAAGCTTCTTGGGACACCGAGCCTCCCTGACAGGAGGAAGAGGGGGCCTCCTTGGCGTGGTGGTCCTGCAGCCGCCCACCCACCCACTCGGCCAGGGGCACTCCACCCCTGCCCCGCGGGCATAGGCGCTCGGGAGAGCCGCTGCCTGCTGCTGGGCCACACCTCTGCCTCTCAGACCCGCTCCAGGGCCTCAGATCCTTGCCTCGTCTGTTGGGCAGCCTGAGGAGCAGCCAGGACGTGGGCCCCTGTTTTACAGCTGGGAACACCGAGGCCTGGAGGCCTGGAGCTGACTCAGTGGGCGTGGGGCCTTGGGGGAGACCTCTGTCCGGGTGCCCGGCCCCCTGGCCTGTGTGCCGTGTCTCCGCCGCAGCCCACCCGGAGCGGCGCCTTGGGGTCCCCAGGGCCCTGGCCTCCCAGCCACCAGGTGTGGGGCTGTGGGGATAGATTTGGGCAGGTCGCCACATGAGGGCTGCTGGCAGAGAGGCCATCTGGGGGTGGTTGCAGCCCCGAGACCCTCTGGTTGTCTGTCCCAGAGTGGGTGCCGCTGCCCTTGAACACGGGGCCTGGTCTGAGGCTCCCGGAGGCGCTTCTCACTGCAGGCCTGCATGGGGAGGGGTCTCCGTCCCAGAGGTGGGGGGCTGCTCTTCTTTCCTCTGGGTACCTGCCTCGTTGGTCACCCGCCAGGTGACCATCTGGCCTCTGATGGGCAGGAAGGGCGAGGCCTCCACGCTTTCCCTGGGCTGAGGTGTGCATGGTCCTCCTGTGGGGCTTTGATGCCTGTCACCTGGACCGTCAGGTGAAACCAGTTCTGACTGGTGAGGTCTGGGCTTGTCAAGGAGCACTTTCTGGGAGTGCGGGTGGTGGGACGGTGGTGTGGAGACCCTGCTAGGGGCCCAGGGCTGGGGGCCAGGCCTCACCGCTCAGCTGGGACTGGAGCGTCTGCCTGCCTGATCTCAGAACAGGAGGTCCACGCTCCACCCTGGGGGGCTTCAAGGCAGAGGTGACTTTTCAGACGTTGCTGTGAAGCGGGGCAGGAGCGCCCAGGCTGGGAGGGGCTCCGCAACATGGCTTGATTTGGGAGAGGGTCCCCTGAGAGCGTGGCCGGCAGGGGGCTGCTGAGAAGTGGGCGGGCAGGTGGCCCCTGCTCCCTGGAGCCGCGGCCCACCTGGGCTTCAGGCCGCTGTTCTCTTCACTGTGGGGAGGCACACGCGGAGCCACCCGGCACTGGCGCAGTTGCCGCTCAGCGGGGTCAAGTCATCCACGCGCTGCAGCCGTCGCCGCCGCTCGTCTCTCAGTCTGTCTCGAGAGCTCTTTCCATCTTGCAAAACAGAGATGTGTCCAGTTAAACACCGCCTCCCTCCTCCCCGCAGCCTGCAGCCTTCCCTTGCCGTCTGCGGATTCGACCCAGACGAGCGGGATCACACAGGCTCTGTCCTTCTGCGTCTGGTGCATTTCACTGAGCACAGGGTTTGTCCTGCTGAGTCTGGTGCCTCGGCTTCCCGCCTTCTTTGCACAGCTGAGACATCGTTGGCTGCGACATCGTGTTAGTCAGGTGTCAGGTGTGAACACAGCGCCTCGATGCTTGTGCGCACTGAGCAGTGGCCGCCACAAGCAGTCCGGCTGGTGGCCCTCACACAGCATCTCTCCCTCGTGGCGAGCGCCGTTCAGACCTGCCCTCAGCAGCTCCCAGGTGTCTACGGTGCGCAGTCAGCTCCAGCCACCATGCCATGCGGTCCGTGCGTTCCGTCCGCAGGCCTCGTCGAGTCTGTAGCTGGAAGTTGGTCCTTTCTGCCCCTCTTCACCCAGCCCCACCTCTGACAACCTGCTCTCTCTGTGAGTGTGGGGTTTCGCTTCTTAGATCGCACATGTTAATACAGCATTTGTCTTTCTCTGGTTTATTTCACTCAGCGTGATGCCCTCAGGATCCATCCACGTGGTCACGAATGGCAAGGCCTCCTTTCTGACGGCTGAACAGTACCCGTGTGTGGCGCGGCTTTATCCAGCCATCCACAGCTTCGCTGTGGTAGACGGTGCTGTAGTAAACACAGGGATACAGATATCTTTATGAATTCATTTTCGTTTCCCTCAGTGAAATATCTAGAAGTGAAATTACTAGATTGTGCAGAGGAACTATTTTAACTTTCTGAGGAACCTCCATTCTCTTCTGTCTGTAGGCCGCCCAGATGTACCCTTATATCCACCCTGCCCTTGCTTCCTCGTCTTTGCAGGCTTCTTGCTGCTGCTGCTGAGTCGCTTCAGTTGTGTCCGACTCTGTGCGACCCCATAGACGGCAGCCCACCAGGCTCTTCCATCCCTGGGATTCTCCAGGCAAGAGCACTGGAGTGGGCTGCCATTTCCTTCTCCATTTCAGGAAAGTGAAAAGTGAAAGTGAAGTCGCTCAGTCGAGTCCGACCCTCAGCGGCCCCACGGACTGCCGCCCGCCAGGCTCCCCCGTCCCTGGGGCTCTCCAGGCGAGAGGCCTGGAGTGGGGGCCATCGCCTTCTCCAGCAGGCCTCTCACCCCCCACCTTCCTCTTGATGGCTCTTCTCAGGGCTGTGAGCTGACACCTCACTGTGGAGTCGGCCTGCGTTTCCCTGGCGGTTAGTGGTGTGAGCGTCTCTCCACACACCACGCCATCTGCGTCTCTTCTTTGGAACAATGTCTCCTCAGAGGCTTTGCCCACTTTTTAATTGACGTGTTGACTCTTCTGTTGTTGGTTTGCTGTCACATGAGTTCTTTGTGTATTTTCGGATGTATTTAGACCCATTGTTCAGTTCAGTCGCTCAGTCGCGTCCGACTCTTTGTGACTCCATGAATCGCAGCACGCCAGGCCTCTCTGTCCATCACCATCTCCCGGAGTTCACTCAGACTCACATCCATTGAGTCTGTGATGCCATCCAGCCATCTCATCCTCTGTCGTCCCCTTTTCCTCTTGCCCACAATCCCTCCCAGCATCAGGGTCTTTTCCAATGAGTCAACTCTTCACATGAGGTGACAAAGTACTGGAGTTTCAGCTTTAGCATCATTCCTTCCAAAGAAATCCCAGGGCTGATCTCCTTCAGAATGGACTGGTTGGATCTCCTTGCAGTCCATGGGACTCTCAAGAGTCTTCTCCAACACCACAGTTCAAAAGCATCAGTTCTTTGGTGCTCAGCCTTCTTCACAGTCCAACTATCACATCCATACATGACCACTGGAAAAACCATAGTCTTAACTAGATGGACCTTAGTTGGCAAAGTAATGTCTCTGCTTTTGAATATACTATCTAGGTTGGTCATAACTTTTCTTCCAAGGAGTGTCTTTTAATTTCATGGCTGCAGTTACCATCTGCAGTGATTTTGGAGCCCAACAAAATAAAATCTGACACTGTTTCCACTGTTTCCCCATCTATGTCCCATGAAGTGATAGGACCGGATGCCATGATCTTCGTTTTCTGAATGTTGAGCTTTAAGCCAACTTTTTCACTCTCCTCTTTCACTTTCATCCAGAGGCTTTTTAGCTCCTCTTCACTTTCTGCCATAAGGGTGGTGTTTGTGGTCATGTATTTCCCATGAAGTGATAGGGCCGGATGCCATGATCTTTGTTTTCTGAATGTTGAGCTTTAAGCCAACTTTTTTACTCTCCACTTTCACTTTCATCAAGAGGCTGTTAAGCGTCTGCCTCCAATGTGGGAGACCCAGGTTCGATCCCTTGGTCGGCAAGATCCTCTGGAGAAGGAAATGGCAATCCACTCCAGTATTCTTGCCTGCAGAATCCCATGGACAGAGGAGCCTGGCAGGCTACAGTCCACAGGGTCGTGAAGAGTCGGACACGACTGAGCGACTTCATTTCACTTCACTTCACTTTCTGCCACAAGGGTGGTGTCATCTGCATATCTGGGGTTATTGATACTTCTCCTGGCATCTTGATTCCAGCTTGTGTTTCTTCCAGTCCAGCGTTTCTCATTATGTACTCTGCATATAAGTTAAATAAGCAAGGTGACAATATACAGCCTTGATGTACTCCTTTTCCTATTTGGAACTAGTCTGTTGTTCCATGTCCAGTTCTAACTGTTGCTTCCTGACCTGCATATAGGTTTCTCAAGAGGCAGGTCAGGTGGTCTGGTATTCCCATCTCTCAGAATTTTCCACAGTGCATTGTGATCCACACAGTCAAAGTCTTTGGCATCGTTAATAAAGCAGAAATAGATGTTTTTCTGGAATTCTCTTGCTTTTTCCATGATCCAGCAGATGTTGGCAACTTGATCTCTGGTTTCTCTGCCTTTTCTAAAACCAGCTTGAATATCAGGGAGTTCACAGTTCACATATTGTTCTGCTTTATCAAATGTACTTTGGCTATTTGTGGTCTTTTGTAGATCCATGTAAACTTTGTGATTGTTGTTTCTATTTCTGTGAGAAATATTATTAGAATTTTGGTAAGAATTTCATTGAATCTTCATATTGCCTTGATAAGTAATAGACATTTTAACATTATTAATTCTTCTGTTCTGTGAGCATGTATATCTTTCCATTTATTTGCATCTTATTTAAAATTTTCTCAAATATTTCATGTTTTTTATTGTATAGATCCTTCTTGAATAAATTTTTTTCTGGGTAGTCCTCATGCAAAGAGTTGACTCATTGGAAAAGACTCTGATGCTGGGAGGGATTGGGGGCAGAAGGAGAAGGGGCCGACCAAGGATGAGATTGCTGGATGGCATCACAGACTCGATGGACATGAGTCTGAGTGAACTCCAAGAGATAGTAATGAACAAGGAGGCCTGGCGTGCTGCGATTCATGGGGTCGCAAAGAGTCAGACACGGCTGAGCGACTGAATTGAACTGAACTGAACTTATTGTTGTTGATGCTATTGTAAACATTATACTCTTTCTTTTTGGGGTTTCCTCCCCAATTAGTTCACCAAAGAGCATTGAATGAAGTTCCCTGTGCTATTCAGTAGGTTCTCATTAGCTATCTATTGAAATTGAGTCATTTGTAGAGACATGGATGGACCTAAAGACTGTCATAAAGAGTGAAGTAAGTCAGAAAAACAAATACTAGTGCTTATATGTGAAATCTGAAAAAATCAGTATGGACAGTCTTATTTACAAAGCATAGAGACACAGACATAGACAACAAATGTATAGATACCACGGGGAAAGAGGGAAGTGGGATGAATTGGGAGATGGGGATTGAAAATATATACACTATTTGTACTCTGTAAATGTTACTTTTTAAATTTATTTCTCAAATGATTCATTATTAGTGTGTAGAAATACAATTGATTTTGTACATTAATGTTGTATTCTTCAACTTTACTGAACTTATTTATTAGTTTAACAATTTCTTGATGGAGTCTAAGATTTTTATATAAGATCATGTCATCTGCAAAGATCGATGATCTTATTTCTTTCTAATTTGATTACCTTTTATTTATTTTTCCTGTCTATCTGCTCTGGCCAGAACTTCCAAAACTGTGTTGACTAGAAGTGGTGAGAATTGGCATCCTTGTCTTATTCCTTTTTACCATCAAGTATGATGTTAGCTGGGCTTCCCTGGTAGCTCAGCTGGTAAAGAATCCACCTGCAATGCAGGAGACCCTGGTTCAATTCCTAGGTCAGGAAGATCCCCTGCTGAAGGGGTAGGCTACCCACTCCAGTATTCTTGGGCTTCCCTTGTGGCTCTGATGGTAAGGAACCTGCCTGTAAAGCAGGAGACCTGATTTCTATCCCTGGGTTGGGAAGATCCTCTGGAAAAGGGAATAGCTACCCCCTCAAGTATTCTTGGGCTTCCTTGGTGGCTCAGTTGGTGAAGAACCTGCCTGTAATGCAGGAGACCTGGGTTCCATCCCTGAGTAGGAAAGATTCCCTGGAGCAGGGCATGGCAACCCACTCCAGATTCTTGCCTGGAGAGTCCATGGATAGATGAGCCTAGCAGGCTACAGTCCATGGAGTCAGACACAACTGAGTAACTAAGCACAGGACACCACATGATGTTAGCTATGAAATTATCATATATGACTTTTATTATGTTGAAGTACATGTTTACTATACCTAATTTCTTTACAGCAACTATCAGGAATAGATGTTGAATTTTGTCAAATGCTTTTTATGGATCTATTGAGATGATCTTATAATCATTATCTTCCATTTATTACTGTGGTATATTACATTTATTGGTTTGTGTACACTGAACTATCCTTGCATCCTAGATAGAAATCTCACTTGATCATGGTGTATAACAATTTCAATGTGCTAGCATTTTTTTAGGATTTTGTATCCATATTTATTGGAGATACTGGTCAGTCATTTTTCTTTTTTATTGTAGTGTCCTTATGTGGCTTTCTCTTAAGGATAATGTTGGCCTTACAAGATTAACGTGGAAATCTTCCCCCTCTTCTTTATTTTTAGGTAGAGTTTGAGAAGAGTTGGAATTGATCATTCTCTAAATGATGAGATTCACTCATAAAATCATCTACCTTGTTCTTTTTTAGGAGGTTTTTGATTATCGATTTAATATCCTTACTCATCATTGTTCTGTTGGCACTTTGTTTTTTTTTTTTTTTTCATGATTCTGTCTTGATAGGCTATATGTTCCTGGGAAGTTATTAATCTCTTCCAGATTATTGAGCATGTGACATGTAATTGTTCATATTGGTCTCATATTACTTTATATTTTTGTGGCATTAATTGTAAATCTCCTTTTTCATTTATGATTTTACTTGAGTCCTCTCTTCCTGAATAGTCTAGCTAAAGGCTTCTTAAATATTTTATCTTTTCAAAAAGTCAGCTACTAAGTTTGTTGATTTTTTATTGTCTTTCTAATTTTATTTGTTTTAAAATTCTGCTTTAATCTCTATTACTTCCTTTCTTCTGTGAAATTTGGGCTTAGGTATTCTTCCTGTTCTATTTATCTGAAGAATGCATTTAGGTTGCTTATTTATATATTTATTTTTATTGATATAATTTTTACTTGCTAGAACTGATTCTGCTTTATCCCATAAATTTTAATTTGTTTCCTTTTTTTTTTGTCTCAAGATATTTTAAATTTCCCTTTTGATATCATCTTTAGTCATCTGGTTGTTCAGCAGTGTGTATTTAATTTCCACATATTTGTGAATTTTTAAGATTTTCCTGGTTATCAACTTCTAATTTCATGCCACTGTAGCTTGAAAAGAAGCTTATTATGATCTTAATCTTAAATTTGTTAAGACTTCCTTTATTGCACAACATATGATCTATCCCAGAGAATGTTCCATGTGCATTTAAGAAGAATGCATATTTTGGTGCACTTAGATGAACTTATGCTGTGTGTTTGGCTTATAGTGTGTTCAAGTATGGGCTTCCCCCATGGTACAAAGTAAATAATCTGTCTGCAATGCAGGAGATATAGGAATGATCCCTGAGTTGAGGAAATTCCCTGGAAGAGGGCATGGCAACCCACTCCAATATTCTTGGCTGGAAAGTCCCACGAACAGAGGAGCCTGGTAGGCTACAGTCCATGGGGTTGCAAAGAGTCGGACATGACTGAGCGACTTCACTTCACTTCACTTTACATTTACCAGTCAGTTTTATATTTTCAGATGTATTTACATGGTTTCTTAGTGTCTGTTCATTTTCATTTTTCTTAGTGTCTTTGAAGATCTCTCTTCAGGCAAGTCTGGAGGTGATAAACTCAGCTTTTTATGTTGTTGTTGTCAAGAATTAAATTCATCTACTTTTCATTTCTGAAGGAAAGTTTTGCTGAGTATAGCATTCTTGGTTGCCAGTGATTTTCTTTAAGCAATGTGAATATGTCACCCCACTGTCTCCTAGGGTTTCTGCTGAGAAATGAGTTTATCACCTTATGAGGGTTCCTTTATAGATAATAAACCACATTAGTTTTTTTGCTTTCAAACTTTTCTCTTTGTTTTTTATTTTTAGCTATTTGGTTTTAATATTTATCAGACTCATCACTTTGAGTTCATTTTTCTTTGGTTCTTTTGAGTTTTACAAAACTTCATGTCCATATCTATTCCAGACTTTGGAAGTATTCAGCTGTTATTTCCTTAATCTTTCTATGTATTTCTTTTCCTCAGGGACTTTGATGAGGCAAATATTTGTTTGCTTGTTGATGTCTCACAATTTGTGTAGGCTTTCTCCACTCTTTTTGTTGTTGTCGTTCTTTTTTCACTTGTTATTGGGTAATTCCAAATGATCTGTCTTTGACTTGGCTAGTTTCTTTTCTTTAACCAAGATTTCTCCTGAAGCTCTCTGTTAACTTTTTTCAGTTCTAACATTGTATTCTTTACTCCACAATTGTGTGATCTTTATTTGTTTACTAAACTTATCATCTACTTTATACATTTTTTTTATGTCTTGAGTTTTCTGTTTGTGACATCTTGTAACTTACTGAGCATTTTATTTCTTTTTTTAAAATTTATTTATTTTAGTTGGAGGCTAATTACATTACAATATTGTAGTGATTTTGCCATACATTGGCATGAATCAGCCATGGGTGTACACGTGTTCCCCATCCTGAACCCCCCTCCCACCTCCCTCCCCATTCCATCCCTCTGGGTCATCACAGTGCACCATCCCTGTGCACCCTGTCTCGTGCATTGAACCTGGACTGGCGATCTGTTTCACATATGATAGTATACATGTTTCAATGCTATTCTCTCAAACAATCCTAGCCTCGCCTTCTCCCACAGAGTCCAAAAGATTTCTATACAGTCTGTCTCTTTTGCTGTCTTGCATATAGGGTTATCGTTACAACATTTCTAAATTCCATATATATGCATTAATATACTGTATTTGTGTTTTTCTTTCTGGCTTATTTGCTTTGTATAATAGGCTCCAGTTTCACCCACCTCATTAGAACTGATTCAAATGTATTCTTTTTAAAAGCTGAGTAACAGTCCATCGTGTATATGTACCACAGCTTTCTTATCCATTCATCTCTGATGGACATCTAGGTTGCTTCCATGTTCTGGCTATTATAAACAGTGCTGCAATGAACATTGGGGTACATATGTCTCTTTCAGTTCTGGTTTCCTCAGTGTGTATGCCCAGCAGTGGGATTGCTGGATCATATGCCAGTCTATTTCCAGATTTTTAAGGAATCTCCACACTGTTCTCCATAGTGGCTCTACTAGTTTGCATTACCACCAACAGTGTAAAAGGGTTCCCTTTTCTCCACACCCTCTCCAGCATTTATTGTTTGTAGACTTGGATAGCAGCCATTCTGACCAGCGTGAGATGGTACCTCATTGTGGTTTCAATTTGCATTTCTCTGATAATGAGTGATGTTGAGCATCTTTTCATGTGTTTGTTAGCCACCTGTATGTCTTTTTTGGAGAAATATCTGTTTAGTTCTTTGGCCCATTTTTTGATTGGGTTGCTTATTTTTCTGGAATTGAGCTGTAGGAGTTGCTTGTGTATTTTTTAGATTAATTCTTTGTCAGTTACTTCATTTGCTATTATTTTCTCCCATTCTGAAGGCTGTCTTTTCACCTTTCTTATAGTTTTCTCCACTGTGCAAAAGCTTTTATTCATTGCAATCCCTATCAAACTACCAACACTATTTTTCACATAAGCAGAACAAATAATTTCACAGTTTGTATGGAAATACAAAAAACCTCGAATAGCCAAAGCAGTCTTGAGAAAGAAGAATGGAACTGGAGGAATCAACCTGCCTGACTTCAGACTATACTACAAAGCTACAGTCATCAAGACAGTATGGTACTGGCACAAAGACAGAAGTATAGATCAATGGAACAAAATAGAAAGCCCAGAGATAAATCCATGCACCTATGGACACCTTATCTTTGACGAAGGAGGCAAGAATATACAATGGAGAAAAGACAATCTCTTTAACAAGTGGTGCTGGGAAAACTGGTCAACCACTTGCAAAAGAATAAAACTAGAACACTTTTTAACACCAGACACAAAAATAAGCTCAAATGGATTCAAGATCTAAATGTAAGACCAGAAACTATAAAAACTCCTAGAGGAAAACAGGCAAAACACTCTCTGACATAAATCACAGCAGAATCCTCTATGACCCACCTCCCAGAGTAATGGAAATAAAAGGAAAAATAAACAAATGGGACCTAATTAAACTTCCCTGGTAGCTCAGATGGTAAAGCATCTGTCTGCAATGCGGGAGACCCGGGTTCTATCCCTGGGTTGGGAAGATCCTTTGGAGAAGGAAATGGCAGTCCACCCCAGTACTATTGCCTGGAAAATCCCATGGTAGGCTACAGTCCATGAGGTCGCAAAGAGTTAGACACGACTGAGTGACTTCACATTCACAGTCAATTAAACTTAAAAGCTTTTGCACAACGAAGGAAACTTACTGAGCATTTAAAGATGATTATTTTGAATTCTTTGTCAGGCAACTCATAAATATCCAATTATTTGGAGTCTGTTACTGGAACTTTATTGGTTACCAGAGCTTAATTAGTTTCCTTGTTTGAGTCTTAATTGTGCAGCCTGCATTGGTGTGTGCATTTGAAGGAGAAAACACTTTTCTCAGTCTTTTTTTTTTTTTTTCCAGAGTGTTTATGGATAGGGAAGGTCTTCTGTAGATTGCTTGAATTTATGAGATTACCCAGGGACTTGCAGGTAAATTGGGTTAGAGACAGGGTTATTTCCGAGTCTATGATGGTGTTTGTAAATAGTTTATGTGTCTTTTACCAGGTGTTCTGACAGGCATAGATCCTGTCTGACCCTTGGAAGATAGGATTACCTCTATGACCTTCTTCATAAGGTCTGGAACTGGGAAAGGGGTCCACAGTTGGATCCAGAGATGATGAGTCTGTAACCCAGTATTTGGACATGAGTGGTTCCCACCAGGTCCTTTGGAGGGCCATGTAACTGGATTAGTCCCTGCATGAGCAGGATTGGCACTGGACCCTGCCTGAGAGGAAATGGAACTGAGTCCGAGGGCTGCTTTATCATCCATATCTAGAACTGAGGTTTGTATGCTTGACTCTTAGAGGCATGAATGAGGTGTCTCTTACCAGGTCCCTGGGAAGGTAGGACTATTCCCTTACCTGATAAGAATAGGAGTCAAGTTACAGGGCCATTGCAGACCACAGTGGGCTTACTTCTGAAGTCATGGATTAGTTTTCTGGTGAATCTCAGCATGCACAGGATTGCTTATGGACTGTGGCAGGAAGGGGCTTGAGCTGATTCATAAGGTTGTTTCAAGAATTGCTGTGGACCAAGGTTGGTTGGCCTGCCTCCAAGGGGCACTAACTGGCATGTCTTCTGGTCATTCACTGGGCAAGTTGGACTACTTGGAGACGGTGATCTGGTTCTGAGCCAGGGCTGTTTCTGGATCTGCTGACTAAAGTCCACTTACTTCCCTTCAATGACACGGACAGATATATCTTCCAGTGGGTCCCTGGGCATGTAGGACTGATCAGGGGCAGTGGCTGGGGGGAGAGCGGGAGTGAATTATACGGCTGTTTCCACCTCTACAAAAGTACAGATGGGTAGGTTTCCAGTTTATTCCCTGGTATAGCAGGACATTTCACTGACTGCAGCTAGAAGGGAAGGAGCTGAATTATAGGACTACTTCAGTATTTGTGGGGACAATCATGGGCATGTCCCCTGCCAGATTCCTAGGTTGTCAGTACTGCTGATTATGATTGACAGGGCCTAAACCTGGGTCATATGTCACTTCAGGGTCCACAGACAGGACCAGGGTCTGTGGGCTTACTACCTGAGGCAAAGGCAAGTGTGACTTCCTGTGCTGCTGTGCTAAGTCACTTCAGTCGTGTCTGACTCTTTGATATCCCATGGACTGTAGCCTGCCAGGCTCCTCTGTGCATGGGATTCTCCAGGCAAAAATACTGGAGTGGGCTTCCATTTCCTGCTCCAGGGGGCTCTTCTTGCATACTCTAATATTTGGTTATTGTAAGAGGACCAAAACAAAATGAGGCTATAGCTGAGCTGACTGAGGAATGGAGATGTTCTGGGCTCTATAGGTGTGTCCATAGTTGGCAATTCAGCCTCCTGACTGAGTATAGGCTTGCCACAGTGGTCTTTAGCAATATCCAACCCTGGTCCCAAAGCTCCCAAAGAAGCATTTTTGCCTGTGAATAGCTACTGAGTTACTGTTCTTGAGTGATGATACAAGCAGGGGACTTCCTATTCTAACATCTTGCTGGTATTCCTCTGTTCTATCTATTGAAAGTCATTGAAAATTGGGTTTTGAGATCTCTAACTTTAATAGTTGAATCATCTATTTTTACTTTTAATTCTAGGAGGTTTTGCTCTGTGTATTTTGTGCTTTTTGTTTACTATATTCAATATATGCTAACAGTTATGTCATGCATTGCTTGTTTTAAAACAAGCTTTGTTTTTAACAATCAGTCCAGTTCAGTTCACTCAGTCATGTCTGATTCTTTGTGACCCCATGGACCGCAGCATGCCAGGCCTCCCCGTCCATCACCAACTCCCAGAGTCCACTCAAACCTATGTCCGTATAATTTTTGTTAAAGTCTATTTTGTCTGAGCTGCTCCAGGTTTATTTTAGCTACAGTTTTTTTTTTTTTTACAATGTATCTTTTTATTATCATTTACTTTCAATTTATTTGTGCTTTGAATCTAATGTGTACCTCTTATATATAGCATATAGTTAACCATGCTTTTTCCTGCAATTTGGAAACCTCTGCCTTTTGATTGAAATGTCTATTCCTTTTATATTTAATATAATAACTTATAATTATTTATATGGTAGGATTTATGACAGCTTATTTATTAACTTTCTATATGGCTTATGTAGTTTTCCTTTGTATTTCTCCTTTTATATTAAATAAATATTTTCCAATGTATCGCTTAAATGTCATTATATATTCATATATATGGGCTTCCAAGTGGTGCCAGTGGTAAAGGACCTTTGTGCCAATGCAGAAGACATAAGAGATGCAAGTTAGATCCCAGGGTCAGGAAGATTCCCCTGGAAGAGTGCATGGCAACTCACTCCAGTATTTTCACCTGGAGAATCCCAAGACAGAGGAGGCTGGTGGGCTACAGCCCATAGGGTCACAAAGAGTTGGACATGACTGAAGTGACTTAGCATGCACATTCATATATATATAAGTAATAGTTGCTCTGGTAATTACATTTATTAGCATCAATATAGCTTCATTTCCTTCCCTTTGTTTTGTGTTATTATTATCTATAAGTTACAAATATTATTATATAAATTACAAGATTATCAGCACAAATTTATAATTGAAATTATTGTTTTTAATCAAAGAGAAGCATTATAAAGAAATGTTATAAATGTAAATGTTATAAGACAGAAATGTTATAAATAAAACACATTTAGGAGATCAAATCAAGATGGTGGAGTAGAAGGACATGTGCTCATTTCCTCCTGTTAAAGAACTGAAATCAAAACTAGCTGTTGAACAACCATCGACAGAAGGACACTGGAACCCACCAGAAAACAATACCCAATGTCCAAAGACAAAGGAGAAGCCACAACAACACAGTAGGGTTGGCACAATCAAAACAAAATAAAATCCAATACTCACGAGGTGGGTGGCCCACAAATTGAGAACAGTAATACTTAAGATGTTATGTCACTGTTATGAAGGTTCTGAACCATCCATCTGTCAGGCTTCCCAGCCTGGGGATCCAGCAAAGTGAAGAAGAATCCTCAGGGAATCTGACTTAGAAAGCCAGTGGGATATGTTTTAAGGACTTCCACAGGACTGGGGGAAACATAGAAGGCACACAACAAAATCTTGTGTGTACCAGGACACAGGGGAAAGGAGCAGTGACTCGACAATATATGGAACCAGATACCTGCTAGTTGGAGGGTCTCCTGTGGAGGTGGGGGTCAGCAGTAACTTCCTGTGGGGACAATGACATTGGCAGCAGCGGTCTTGGGAGGTGCCCCTTGGCAAGTGAGCCCTCTTGGAGGTCATGAACCCTACCATAGAGCCTGTAGATTCCAGGGCTGGGTCTCCTCAGGCCAAACAACTAAGTAGGAGGGAGCACAGTCCCACCCATCAGCAGATTAAAGTGTTACTGAGCATGATCTTGCCCACGAGAGCAAGGCCCAGTTTTTCCCGCTGCCAGTCCCTCCCATCAGCTTCATCCACCAGAGGGCAGACAAGAAGCAAGAAGACCTACAACCCCGCAGCCTCCAGAGCAAAAACCACAGCCACAGGATGTTAACCGAAATAAAAAGGCAGAGGATTACTCCCAGATGAAAGAACAAACCCCCAGGAAAACAACTAAATGGAGTGGAGATAGGCAATCTTCCAGAAAAAGAATTCAGAATAATGATAGTGCAGGTGATCCAGGATCTTGGAAACAGAATGGAGAAGATGCTAGAAATGTTTACCAAAGACCTAGAAGAACTAAAGGACAAACAGAGATGAATAATTCACTAAAAGGAATCAATAGCAGAATAACTGAGGCAGAAGAATTGATTAGTGACCTGGAAGAAAAAACGGTGGAAATCACTGCTACAAACTAGAATACAGAAAAAAGAATGAAAAAAAAAAATGAAGACAGCTTAAGAGACCTCTGGGACAATATTAAACACATCAACATTCATATTATATGGGTCCCAGAAGGAGAAGAGAGAGGACCCAAGAAAACATTTGAAGAGGTAACAGCTGAAAACTTCCCTAACATGGGAAAAGAAAGTCAGTCAAGTTCAAAAAGCCCAGAAAGTCCCAGGCAGGATAAGCCCAAAGAGGAACACAAGACACATAATAATCAAACTGACAAAAATTAAAGACAAAAAGAAAAGGCTAAAAGGAATAAAGGGAAAATAATAAATAACATACAAGGGAACTCCCATAAAATTATTAGCTGATTTCTCAAGAGAAAATCTACAAGCCAGAAGGGAACAGCATGGTATATCTAAAGCAATGAAAGGGAAGAATCTACAACCAAGAATACTCTACTCAGAAAGACTCTCATTCAGATTTAACGGAGAAATCAAATGCTTTACAGAGAAGTAGAAGTTAAGAGAATTCAGCACCACCAAACCATCTTTACACCAAATGCTAAAGGAATTTCTTTAAGCACAAAACACAAGAGAAGGAAGATACCTATAAAGAAAAAAACCCAAAACGATTAATAAAATGGTAATAAAAGAGAGAGTGCGATGATTGGAGGGAGTAGCACTGAAACATTTACGTTACCATATATAAGATAGATATCCAGTGGGAATTTGCTGTATGATGCAGGGAACCCAAATTTGGTACTCTGTGATAACCTAGACAACCTAGGTTTGGAAGGGGTGGAAAGTGGGAGAGAGGTTCAAAGGGAGGAGGTGTGTACCTATGGCTGATTCATGTTGATGTATGGCAGAAACACAATATTATAAAATAATTACCCTCCAATTAAAAATAAATAAATTTTAAAATTAAAATTAAAAATTGTATTAAGATCATACATATCAATAATTACTTTAAATGTAAATGGATTAAATCCACCAACTGAAAGACATAGACTGGCTGCATAGATGAAAACATGTGCATTCATACTCTTTCACCTATCACTGTACTTAATCCCTCAAATTGTGTGCAATTATTTTATATGATTAGGTTAATCATGCTTTCATTATTGCTTGCATTTGTAATTATCTTTTTTTTTTTGGTCTGGCTATTAATTGTGAAAACTGATAAACATCTTTTAAATTGTGATTATGTAGCTAGTATTCATTTCAATACCATTGTATCAAGATGGTCAACAAAAAATAATAGAAGTCTGATATAGACTTCTATATAGACTAAAACTACCATTTAACAGAAAAACTTGCAATCACTTTTTAAAATCCAGATGCACATTAGAATTACCCTGGAATTTTTTGAAAAACATAAATGCCCAGGTATTGTTTTTTCCTCCAGAACTCCAGAAGTGATCCTAAAGAGCAGCCATGTTTAAAAACAACTGGATTATATGATGATCTTTTATTTTTATCTAGTTTGTTTCACTTTTTATATTTTATATTCAGCACTCTCATTTCATTTAGACTGTGTTTTACAATTTGTTCATCTCTTTTTTTATTGCTCTTTCTCAAGCCTTTATCAAGTGTTATAGAAAAACTTTTTTATATATACATATAGTATAAATAATATATATACTTATAAAACTTATGAATTTTGGCTTACCTAGAAAATTTGTAACAGCTTGGTTCCACTTGTTTGACTAAGTATGAATAGAATGCTACATATCTAATTTATATTCACTCAAAATTTTGATATAGTTCAATTTATTCTGAAATCTAGTATTACTGCTAAAAGTCTAGAAAATTGTTGGGGAGGGGTCCTAAGATGATGGAGGAATAGGATGGGGAGACCACTTGCTCCCCCACGAATTCATAGAAAGATCATTTGAACACTGAGAAAATACCACAAAACAACTTCTGAACACTGGCAGAGGAAACCAGGCACCCAGAAAGGAAACCCATTGTTTCCAAAAGGAGGTAGGACAAAATATAAAAGATAAAAAGAGAGACAAGAGTTAGGGATGGAAACCTGTCTCAGGGAGGGAGTCATAGAATAGGAGAAGTTTCCAAACACCAGGAAACCCTCTCACCAGTGGGTCTGTGGAGAGTTTTGGAATCTCAGAGGAAAACATAACCAGGAGGAAAAAGATAAATAAATAAAACCCGCAGATTACATGCCTAGTTGCAACTCCCAGCAGAGAAGTAGCCCAGACGCTTGTATCTGCCGCCAGCAAGTGGGGGCTGAACAGGGAGGTGCAGGCTGCATCTCTTGGGGTAGGGACTGGGCCTGAATACCCTGAGGACAATCTGAGGGAGCTAACATGAGAGAGTAACCCAAATTGTGGGATAGCCAGAGAGAGGGGGGGAAAAAAAGGGTGGGGTGGGGGGAGAGAGAGAGAGAGAGAGAGAGAGAGAGAGAGAGAGAGAACTTTCCCATGAAAAGCTCTAACCTAAGACACTGCCAGGCCCGCTCACAGAACAAAGGACTGAGTGATCACCAGAGGAGAGCTATCGGGCTGCGGACTGGACCATCCCCTGCTAAAGGCAGGGAGGCAGGCGGGAGACAGACAAACTGCGAGCAGACCCCCAGTTGCTAATCAAATCTACCTGGGACCCTGGATGTTTGACATCTGCCAGGAGGGTGGTAGCCAGATCAGCTCCCCAGAGGAGACACACAGCATGCCTGAGACGGTGTGCCCGCTGCATACCCAGGAAATCCAGCGGCTGGGATGGGGGAAGAGATAAGAAGCACACCCTCTCCCAACCTGGGGAGAGTGCACTTACCAAGCACCTGGTTTCCTGAGCTGCTTGGACCTCGGAAAGCACAAAACGCAGGCCCAACAGAATCTGTGCCTTTGTGGAGTACCCTAGAACCTGAACCTGAGTGGCATAGACCTGGGAAGTGCATGCAAACCAGGGCCCACCTTAGACAGTTCTCTGGCAGAGCAACCTAAAGCCTGAGCAGTGCAGACTGGGAAATCACACATGCCATGAGCAGGGGAAAACCCAGTGTGGCCCAGACACTGTGAGCAATCCCCACACAAGTCAGTGATATTTGTTTGCAGTGTTCCTCCCTCCCTGCAGCACAACTGAACAAGTGAGCCTAAATAAAAGACCACCTTCTGCCCCAGGGCAGAAGTTAGATACTGAAGAGACTTGCAAACAGAGGAAGCCAAAATAAACAAAGAAGAGGGAATGCCTTTGGAAGTAAGAGGTTTAACAGATTATAACCCTGTAGTTAGCACTGGCTAAATTTAGCACTGGCTAAATTGGAAGGGACCTACAGACCTTGAGAAGAAGTATGAGATGAAACAAGGAACTATCTGAAACTGAACTGACCCCTCACTGCCCTCAACAGCTCCAGAGAAATTCCTAGATATATATTACTATTCAGTTCAGTTCAGTTCAGTCGCTCAGTCGTGTCCGACTCTTCGTGACCCCATGAATTGCAGCTCGCCTCCCTGTCCATCACCATCTCCCAGAGTTCACTCAGACTCACGTTCATCGAGTCAGTGATGCCATCCAGCCATCTCATCCTCGGTCGTCCCCTTCTCCTCCTGCCCCCAATCCCTCCCAGCATCAGAGTCTTTTCCAATGAGTCAACTTTTCATATGAGGTGGCCAAAATACTGGAGTTTCAGCTTTAGCATCATTCCTTCCAAAGAAATCCCAGGGCTGATCTCCTTCAGAATGGACTGGTTGGATCTCCTTGCAGTCCAAGGGACTCTCAAGAGTCTTCTCCAACACCACAGTTCAAAAGCATCAATTCTTCAGTGCTCAGCCTTCTTCACAGTCCAACTCTCACATCCATACATGACCACAGGAAAAAACCATAGCCTTGACTAGATGGACCTTAGTTGGCAAAGTAATGTCTCTGCTTTTGAATATACTATCTAGGTTGGTCATAACTTTTCTTCCAAGGAGTAAGCATCTTCTAATTTCATGTCTGCAGTCACCATCTGCAGTGATTTTGGAGCCCCCAAAATAAAGTCTGACACTGGTTCCACTGTTTCTCCATCTATTTCCCATGAAGTGATGGGACCGGATGCCATGATCTTTGTTTTCTGAATATTGAGCTTTAAACCAACTTTTTCACTTTCCTCTTTCACTTTCATCAAGAGACTCTTTAGTTCTTCTTCACTTTCTGCCATAAGGGTGGTATCATCTGCATATCTGAGGTTATTGATATTTCTCTATCATTAACTTTTTAAAATTTTTAAGTCCTTTATTTCTACTTTAATTTTTATCTTAAAAACCTACTATTACCTTGAAAGAAAAAGACCCTATATTTAAAGCAAATGTCATATTTTTAAAATAACTTTTATGATTTTTTTAACATTGTGTTTTTGAGAGTCTACCCAATACTCTAGATTTTTACTCTTTTCTTTTTGGTGTTTGTTAGCAATTTTGTACCTTCAGCAATCTAATCTTCAGTACCCATTTTTACTTAGGAGTGTGATTGCTGACTTGATTTCTCTCTCCCCCTTTGACTCTCCTTTTTCTCCCCCAGGTCACGTCTATCTCCTCCCTCCCTCTTCTTTCTTCTACTTAACTCTGTGAATCTCTTTGAATGTCCCTGGCTGTGGAGGATACGTAGGAAATTGATCATAGGCTAGCCTGGTCACTCTCCTTTGACTCTCCCTCCTCTCCTCTGTGTCACTTCTATCTCCTTCCTCCCTCTTTTCTTCTCTATGGAACTCCGTGAACCTCTCTGAGTGTTCCAGACTGTGGAGAGCAAATAGGGAATTGATTACTGGCTAGATTGCTCTCTCCCCTTTTTATTCCCCCTCTTCTCATCCTGGTCACTTCTACCTCCCTCCTCCCCCTTCTCTTCTTCATGTAACTCTGTGTACCTCTCTGGGTGTCCCCAACTGTGCAGAATCTTTTCACCATTAACCTAGATGTTTTATCATTGGTGCTATATGGATGGAAAAGTCTTGAGGCTACTGTAAGAATAAGACTGAGAGCCAGAGGCAGGAGGATTAAATCCAAAACTTGAGAACACAAGAAAACTCCTGACTCCAGGGAACATTAATTGACAAGAGCTCATCCCAAAGCCTCCATTCCTACACTGAAACCAAGCTCCACCCAATAGCCAACAAGTTACAGAGCAAGACATAGCAAAGTAATTTCCCAGCAAAGCAGGAACATAACCCTGAGCATAACAATACAGGCAGCCAAAAGTCACACCAAACCCATAGACACCTCAAAACTCACTACTGGACACTTCATTGCATTCCAGAAAGAAGAGATCCAGCTCTACCTACCAAAACACCACTATAAGCTTCCCTAACCAGGGAACCTTGACAGGCCACTTGTCCAACCCCACCCACAGGAAGGAAACTCCACAATAAAGAGGAACCACAAACTTTCAGCTTACAGAAAGGCCACCCCAAACATAGCAACCTAAACAAGATGAAAAGGCAGAGAAATATTTAGAAGGTAAAAGCCCACCAAATGAAAAAAAAAAAAAAAAAAAAGAGGAGGAGATAGGGAGTCTACCTGAAAAAGAATTTAGAATAATGATAGTAAAAATGATCCAAAATTTTGAAAACAAAATGGAGTTTCAGAGAAATAATTTGGAGACAAGGATTGAGAAGATGCAAGAAAAGTTTAACAAGGACCTAGAAGAAATAAAAAAAGAGTCAGTCAATAATGAATAATGCAATAACTGACATCAAAAGCCCTGTGGAGGGAACCAACAGTAGAATAACTGAGACAGAAGATAGGATAGTGAGGTGGAAGATAGAATGGTGGAAATAAATGAAGCAGAGAGGAAAAAAAAATTAAAAGAAATGAGGACAACCTCAGAGACCTCTGGGGCAATGTCAAATGCCCCAACATTCGAGTCATAGGAGTCCCAGAAGAAGAAGACTAAAAGAAAGGCCATGAGTAAAAAAAAAAAAAAAAAAAGAGGAGGAGATAGGGAGTCTACCTGAAAAAGAATTTAGAATAATGATAGTAAAAATGATCCAAAATTTTGAAAACAAAATGGAGTTTCAGAGAAATAATTTGGAGACAAGGATTGAGAAGATGCAAGCAAAGTTTAACAAGGACCTAGAAGAAATAAAAAAAGAGTCAGTCAATAATGAATAATGCAATAACTGACATCAAAAGCCCTGTGGAGGGAACCAACAGTAGAATAACTGAGACAGAAGATAGGATAGTGAGGTGGAAGATAGAATGGTGGAAATAAATGAAGCAGAGAGGAAAAAAAAATTAAAAGAAATGAGGACAACCTCAGAGACCTCTGGGGCAATGTCAAATGCCCCAACATTCGAGTCATAGGAGTCCCAGAAGAAGAAGACTAAAAGAAAGGCCATGAGAGAACACTTGAGGAGATAATAGTTGAAAATGTCCCGAAAATGGAGAAGGAAATAGCCAACCAAATCCAAGAAATGCAGAGAGTCTCAAACAGGATAAACCCAAGGTGAAACATCTATGACACATATTAATCAAATTAACAAAGATCAAATACAAAGAATAAATATTAAAAGCAGCAAGGGGAAAATCAAATAACCCACAAGGGGATCCACATATAGATAACAGCTGACCTTTCAATAGAATTTCTTCAAGCCAGAAGGGAATGGCAGGACATACTTAAAATGATGAAAGAGAAAAACCTACAACCCAGATTACCGTGCCCAGCAAGGATCTCATTGAAATATGAAGGCGAAATCAAAAGCTTTACAGACAAGCAAAAGCTGAGAGAATTCAGCACCATCAAACTAGCACTCCAACAAATACTAAAGGATCTTCTCCAGACAGGAAACACAGAAAAGGTTTATAAACTCTAACTCAAAACAACAAAGTAAACAGCAACGAGATCATACTTATCAATAATTACCTTAAATGTAAATGGGTTGAATGTCCCAACCAAAAGACAAAGACTGGCTGAATGGACACAAGACCCCTATATATGCTGTCTACAAGAGACTCACCTCAAGCCTACACATACAGGCTGAAAGTGAAGGGCTCAAAAAAGATATTTTATGCAAACGGGGACCAAAAGAAAGCAGAAGTAGCAATACTTATATCAGATAAAATAGACTTCAAAATAAAGGCTGTGAAAAGAGACAAAGATGGATACTACATAATGATCAAAGGACCAATCCAAGAAGAGGATATAACAATTATAAATATATATGCACCCAAAACAGGAGCACCACAATATGTAAGCAAATGCCAACAGATATGAAAGGGGAAATTAACAGTAACACAATAATAGTGGGAGACTTTAATATCCCACTCACACCTATGGATAGATCAACTAAACAGAAAATTAGCAAGGAAACACAAACTTTAAATGTTACAGTGGACCAGTTAGACCTAATTGATATCTATAGGACAGTTCATCCTAAAACAATGAATTTCACCTTTTTCCCAAGTGTACACGGAACATTCTCCAGTATAGATCACATGCTGGGACATAAATATAGCCTTGGTAAATTCAAAAAATTATCTCCAGCATCTTTTCTGATCACAATGTGGTAAGATTAAATGTCAACTACAGGAAAAAAAAATAAACAAAAACTAAAAACACAAACATATGGAAGCTAAACAACACATTTCTGAATAGCCAACAAATCACAGAAGAAATTTAAAAAGAAGTCAAAATATGATAGAAAAGAATGAAAATGAAAACACAACAACTCAAGACCTATGGGAGTCAGTAAAATCAGTGCTAAGGGGAAAGTTTATAGCAATACAAACCTACCTCAAGAAACAGAAGAGAAATCAAATAAATAACCTAACTTTACACCTAAAGCAACTAGAAAAAGAAGCAATAAAGCACCCCAGGGTTATTAGAGGGAAAGAAATCATAAAAATTAGGGCAGAAATAAATGCAAAAGAAACAAAGGAGACCATAACAAAAATCAACAAAGCTAAAAGCTGGTTCTTGGAGAAGATAAATAAAATAGATACACCATTAGCCAGACTCATCAAAAAGGAGATGAATCAAATCAACAAAATTAGAAATGAAAATGGAGAAATCACAATGGAAAACACAGCAATACAAAGGATCATGAGACTACTATCAGCAACTATATGCCAATAAAATGGACATCTTGGAAGAAATGGACAAATTCTTAGAAAAGTATAACTTTCCAAAACTGAATCAGGAAGAAACAGAAAATCTTAACAGCTCACAAGCACATAAAATGAAACTGTAATCAGAATTTTTCCAAAAAAAAAAAAAAACAAACCCACAAAACACAAAAACCAAAAACAAAAGCCCAGGACCAGTTGGCTTCACAGCTGAATTCTACCAAAAATTTAGAGAAGAGCTAACACCTATCCTACTCAAACTCTTCCAGAAAATTGCAGAGGAAGGTAAACTTATAAACTCATTTTATAAAGCCATTATCACCATAATACCAAAACCAGACAAAGATGCCACACAAAAGAAAACTCCAGGCCAATATCACTGATGAACATAGATGCAAAAATCCTTAACAAAATTCTAGCAAACAGAATTCAGCAACATATTAGAAAGATCATACATTATGACCAAGTGGGCTTTATGCCAGGGATGCAAGGATTCTTCAATATCCACAAATCAATGTAATTCACCACATTAACAAATTGAAAAATAAAATCACATGATTATCTCAATAGATGCAGAAAAAGACTTTGACAAAATTCAACATCCATTTATGATAAAAATCCTCCAGAAAAGCAGGCATAGAAGCAATGTACCTCAAAATAATAAAAACCATATATGATAAACCCACAGCAAACATTATCCTCAGTGGTGAAAAACTGAAAGCATTTCCCCTAGTCAGGAACAAGACAAGGGTGCCCACTATCACCACTACTATTCAACATAGTTTTGGAAGTTTTAGCCACAGCAATCAGAGAATAAAAAGAAATAAAAGGAATCCAGATTGGAAAAGAAGAAGTAAAACTCTGACTGTTTAAAGGTGACATGATCCTCTACATAGAAAACCCTAAAGACTCTACCAGAAAATTACTAGAGCTAATCAATGAATATAGTAAATTTGCAGGATATAAAATTAACACAGAGAAATCCCTTACATTCCTATACACTAATGAGAAAACAGAAAAAGAAATTAAGGAAACAATTCCATTCACCATTGCAATGAAAAGAATAAAATACTTAGGAATAAATCTACCTAAAGAACTGTGGTGTTGGAGAAGACTCTTGAGAGTCCCTTGGGCTGCAAGTAGATCCAACTTGTCCATCCTAAAGGAGATCAGTCTTGGTTATTCATGGGTAGGACTGATTTTGAAGCTGAAACTCCAATACTTTGGCCATCTAATGTGAAGATCAAATTCATTTGAAAAGACCCAGATACGGGGAAAGACTGAGGGCAGGAGGAGAAGGGGATGACAGAGGATGAGATGGTTGGATGGCATTACCAACTCAATGGATGTAGCTCTGGGTGGACTCCGGGAGTTGGTGATGCAGCCTGGCATGCTGCAGTTCATGGGGTTGCAAAGAGTTGGAAATTACTGAGCAACTGAACTGAACTGAAAGAAACAAAAGATCTATATATAGAAAACTGTAAAACACTGATGAAAGAAATCAAAGATGACACAAATAGAAGGACAAATATACCATGTTCATGGATTGGAGGAATCAATATAGTGAAAATGAGTATATTATCCAAGGCAATCTATAGATTCAATGCAATCCCTATCAAACTACCAAAGGTGTTTTCCAGAGAACTAGAATAAATAATTTCTCAATTTGTATGGAGATACAAAAAACCTCAAATAGCCAAAGCAATCTCGAGAAACTGATTGGAACTGGAAGAATCAACCTGCCTGACTCCAGGCTATACTTCAAAGCAGCAGTCATTAGACAGTATGGTACTGGCACAAAGACAGAATCTTAGATCAGTGGAACAAAATAGAAAGCCCAGAGATAAATCCATGTACCTATGACAAAGGAGGCAAGAATATGCAATGGAGAAAGAACAATATCTTTAACAAGTGGTGCTGGGGAAACTGGTCAACCACTTGTAAAAAAATGAAACTAGAACACTAATACCATACACAAAAATAAACTCAAAATGGATTAAAGATCTAAATGTAAGACCAGAAACTATAAAACTCCTAGAGGGAAACATAGGCAAAATACTCTCTTACATAAATCATAGCAGGATCCTTTATGACCTACCTCCCAGAATATTGGAAATAAAAGCAAAAATAAACAAATGGGACCTAATTAAATTTAAAAGCTTTTGCACAATGAAGGAAACGATAAGCAAGGTGAAAAGACAGCCTTCAGAATGGGAGAAAATAATAGCAAATGAAGCAACTGACAAAGAATTAATCTCAAAAATATACAAGTGACTCCTGCAGCTCAATTCCAGAAAAATAAACGACCCAATCAAAAAATGGGCCAAAGAAATAAACAGACATTTCTCCAAAGTAGACATACAGATAGCTAACAAACACTGCAAAAGACGCTCAATATCACTCATTATCAGAGAAATGCAAATCAAAACCACAATGAGGTACCATCTCACACTGATCAGAATGGCTGCTATCAAGTCTACAAGCAACAAATGGTGGAGAGGGTATGGAGAAAAGGGAATCCTCTTACACTGTTGGTGGGATAGCAAACTAGTAGAGCCACTATGGAGAACAGTGTGGAGATTCCTTAAAAAACTGGAAATAGAACTCCCTTATGACCCAGAAATCCCACTGCTGGGCATACGCACTGAGGAAACCAAAATTGAAAGTGTACCTCAATGTTGATCACAGCACTGTTTACAATAGCCAGGACATGGAAGCAACCTAGATGTCTATCAGCAGATGAATGGATAAGAAAACTGTGGTACACATACACAATGGGATATTACTCATCTATTAAAAAGAATGCATTTGAATCAGTTCTAATGAGATGGGTGAAACTGGAGCCTATTACACAGAGTGAAGTAAAGTCAGAAAGAAAAACACCAATACAGTATACTAACACATATATATGGAATTTAGAAAAATGGTAATAATGACCATCTATGCAAGACAGCAGAAGAGACACAGATATAAAGAAAAGACTTTTGGACTCTGTGGGAGAAGGTGAGGGTGGGATGACTTGAGAAAACATCACTGACACATGTATATTATCATATGTGAAGTAGATTGCCAGTCTACATTCAATGCATCAGACAAGGTGCTCAGGACTGGTGCAGTGGGATGACCTTGGGGGAAGGGATGGGGAGGGAGGTACGAAGGGGATTTAGGATGGGGAACACATGTACACCCATGGCTGATTCATGTGAATGTATGGCAAAAACCACCACAATATTGTAAAGTAATTAGCCTTCAATTAAAGTTTTTTAAAAGTCTAGAAAACTTATCACTTTAGTGATTTAAAAAAATTGAATAAGGCTAGACACTTTTAATCCACTTCTGAAAATATAAAGAAATAATATGTCTTAAAAAGAAAACAACAGGACATTAACATGTGATACAGTATTATTTTCCCAGATGGTGCTAGCAGTAAAGAACCTGCCTGTCAATGCAGGAGACATAAGAGATGCAGGTTTGATCCTGAGAGTTGGGAAGATCCCCTGGAGGAGAGTGTGACAACCCACTCAAGTGTTCTTGCCTAGAAAATCCTATGGATACAGGGACCTGGCAGACTACAGTCCATAGAGTTGCAAAGAGTCAGACACCACTGAAGCCATTTGGCATGTGGAGTATTATTAACTAAAGTACAGATTTTGTTCAAAGTTCATGAAATTATGTTCAGTCCAGTCACTCAGTTGTGTCTGGCTCTTTGCAACCCTATGAATTGCAGTACGTGAGGCCTCCCTGTCCATCACCAACTCCCAGAGTTCACTCAGACTCACATCCATCAAGTCCGTGATGCCATCCAGCCATCTCATCCTTGG
Source organism: Madoqua kirkii (assembly GCA_006408675.1). Classification (NCBI taxonomy): domain Eukaryota; kingdom Metazoa; phylum Chordata; class Mammalia; order Artiodactyla; family Bovidae; genus Madoqua; species Madoqua kirkii. Next base: position 337 of record SJYC01127538.1, on the reverse strand, counting down.
TCGTCCCCTTCTCCTCCTGCCTCCAATCCCTCCCAGCATCAAAGCCTTTTCCAATGAGTCAACTTTTCACATCAGGTGGCCAAAGTACTGGAATTTGAGCTTTAGTATCATTCCTTCCAAGGAAATCCCAGGGCTGACCTCCTTCAGAATGGACTGGTTGGATCTCCTTGCAGTCCAAGGGACCTTCAAGAGTCTTCACCAACACCACAGTTCAAAAGCATCAATTTTTCAGCGCTCAGCCTTCTTCACAGTCAAACTCTCACATCCATACATGACTACTGGAAAAATAATAGCTTTGACTAGACAGACCTTAGTCGGCAAAGTAATGTCTCTGCTT
>SJYC01127537.1:0-26165 GCA_006408675.1 Madoqua kirkii | reverse complement strand
GACTCGATGGATGTAAGTCTGACTGAACTCCGGGAGTTGGTGATGGATAGTGAGGCCTGGCGTGCTGTGATTCATGGGGTCACAGTCGGATACGACTGAGCAACTGAACTGAACTGAACTGACTAGATGGACCTTTGTTGGCAAAGTAATGTCTCTGCTTTTGAATATGCTACCTAGGTTGGTCATAACTTTTCTTCCAAGGAGTAAGCATCTTTTAATTTCATGGCAGCAGTTACCATCTGCAGTGATTTTGGAGCACCCCAAAATAAACTCTGACATGGTTTCTACTGTTTCCCCATCTATTTGTCATGAAGTGATGGGGCCGGATGCCATGATCTTTGTTTTCTGAATATTGAACTTTAAGCCAACTTTTTCTCTCTCCTCTTTCACTTTCATCAAGAGACATTTTAGTTCCTCTTCACTTTCTGCCATAAGGGTGGTGTCATCTGCGAATCTGAGATTCTTGATATTTCTCCCGGCAATCTTGATTCCAGCTTGTGTTTTTTTCAGTCCAGCATTTCCCATGATGTACTCTGCATATAAGTTAAATAAGCAGGGTGACAAGATACAGCCTTGACATACTCCTTTTCCTATTTGGAACCAGTCTGTTGTTCCATGTCCAGTTCTAACTGTTGCTTCCTGACCTGCATACAGATTTCTCAAGAGGCAGGTCAGGTGGTCTGGTAGTCCCATCTCTTTCAGAATTTTCCACAGTGCATTGTGATCCACACAGTCAAAGGCTTTGGCATAGTCAAGATGCAGAAATAGATGTTTTTCTGGAACTCTCTTGCTTTTTCCATGATCCAGCAGATGATGACAATTTGATCTCTGGTTCCTCTGCCTTTTCTAAAACCAGCTTAAACATCTGAAAGTTCATGGTTCATGTGTTACTGAAGCCTGGCTTGGATAATTTTGAGCATTACTTTACTAGTATGTGAGATGAGTGCAATTGTGCAGTAGTGTGAGCATTCTTTTACATTGCCTTTCTTTGCAATTGGAATGAAAACTGACCTTCTCCAGTCCTGTGTCCACCGCTGAGTTTTCCAAATTTGCTGGCATAGTGAGTGCCACACTTTCACAGCATCATCTTTCAGGATTTGAAATAGCTCAACTGAAATTCCATCATCTCCACTAGCTTTGTTCATGGTGATGTTTCCTAAGGCACACTTGACTTCACATTCCAGGATGTCTAGCTCTAGGTGAGTGATCACACCATCATGATTCTCTCTGGGTCATGAAGATCTTTTTTGTATAGTTCTTCTGTGTATTCTTGCCATCTCTTCTTAATATCTTCTGCTTCTGTTAGGTCCCTACCATTTCTGTCCATTATTGAGCCTATCCTTGCATGAAATGTTTCCTTGGTATAGGCCACTTAAAGTCTTTATGAGCCTTCAGCTACCACTAAATACACCACTCAACAGGGCCCTGTCCACCAGAGGGACAGGATCCAGCTTCACTCACAGGTGGGCAGCCACCAGTACTTCCCACAAGGAAGCCTGAGCAAGTCTCTTGGATCAGCCTCACTCCCAAGGGGGAAGATACCAGAACCAAGGGAAACTTTGATCCTGTAGCCTGTGGATTGCTTAGACAAAATAAGGTGGCTGAGGAATATGTTCCAGATGAAGGAACAAGACAAACTCCAGAGGAAAACTACGTGAAGTGGAAACAGGCAATGTATTTGAAAAAGAATTCAGAGTAATGATAGTAAGATGATCCAAGATCTTATAAAAGGAATGGAGGGACAGACTAAAAAGATACAAGAAATGTTTAACAACAAGCTAGGAGATATAAGGCAAAACAGAGATAAACAATACAACTGCTGAAATGAAAAATACACTAGAAGAAATCGGTAGAAGAGTAAATGAGGCAGAAGAACAGGTAAATGTGCTGGGAGACAAAAAGGTGGAAATCACTGCTGAAGAACAAAATAAAGAAAAAAGAACATACATGAATGAGGACAGTTTTAGAGACCTCAGGACAACATTAATTTCACCGACATTTGCATTATAGATGTCCCAGAAGAAGAGAGAAAGGGCTTGAGAAAATATTTGAAGAGATCATAGTTCAAAATTTCCCTGACATGGAAAAGGAAACAGTTCCCCAAGTCCAGGAATTGTAGAGTCCCAGGCAGGATAATGGTCTTCCCTCCTAGTTCAGTCAGTAAAGAGTCTGCCTGCAATGCAGAAGACATGTGTTTGATTCCAGGATTGGGAAGATCACCTGGAGAAGGAAATGGCAGCCCACTCCAGTATTCTTCTGGAGAATCCCATGGACAGAGGAACCTTGCAGGCTACAGTCCATGGGGTCACAACAGTTGGACATGACTGAGTGTCTTTCATTTCATAGGCAGGATAAATCCAAGAAGGAACAGGCAGAGATGCATACTGATAAAACTGGGGAAAAAGAAAAAAATATTAAAACTAACAAGCAAAAAATAATATACAAGGAAATCCCCATAAGGTTATCAGCTGATTTTTTAGTAGGAACTCTGCAGGCCACAAGGGAGTGGCATGATATAGTTAAAGTGATGAAAGGGGAAAACGTATAACTAAGAATACTATACCCACCAAGGCCCTCATTCAGAATCAACAAAGAAATCAGAAGCTTTACAGATAAGCAAAAACCTGGAGAATTCAGCACTACCAAACGAACTTTACGAGGAATGCTAAAGGAACTTCTGTAGGTGGAAACAAAAAGGCAATAACTAGAAACAAACAAAAACAACAACAAAAATTACAAATGGGAACACTCACTGGTAAAGGCAAAGATAAAATAGAAGCGGGAAATCATCTGCACACAAATACAGCATCAAATCTAGCAACTGTGAGGAGTATAAAAAGGCAAGGTATTGGAAATGCATTGGACATTAAGAGACTAGCAACTTAATCATATTTATACAAACTGCTATATCAAAACTGCATGGTAATCACAAACCAAAAACTACAATAGATACATACAAACAAAAGAAAAAGCAACACCAACACAACACTAAACTTGTGCATCACACCATGAGAAAAGAAAACAAAAGAGAAAGAAAAAAGACCTACAGAAAATATTCAGAAAAATGAACAAAATGGCATTAAGCACAAACATTGGTAATCTGCTTAAATGTAAATGCATTCAATGCTCCAGTCAAAAGACACAGAGTGACTGAATGGGCCAGAACAAGTCTTGTATAGGTGCTGTCTACAACCGACCCACTTCAGATCTAGGGACAGACAGATTGCAAGTAAGAGAATGGAAAAAGATATTTTATGCAAATGGAATCAAAACAAAGCTATGAGTATCCGTACTCATAGCAGACAAAGTAGACTTTAAAATAAAGGCTGTTACAAGATGCAAAGAAGGACACTACATAATGATCAAGGGATTACCCAATAAGAAGATATAACAGTTGTATATATGCACTCAATATAGGAGCATCTCAATATGTAAGACAAATACTAACAGCCATAAAAAGAGGAATTGACAGTAACATAATAATAGTAGAGAACTTTAACACTCCCCGTACACTGATGGACAAACCTACCATCCAGAAAGAAAATCAATAATAAAACACAGGCATTAAATCACACATTACACCAGATAGACTTAACTAGTATATATACAGAGCTGCTGCTGCTAAGTTGCTTTAGTCATGTCCGACTCTGTGCAACTCCACAGACAGCAGCCCACCAGGCTCCCCCGTCCCTGGGATTCTCCAGGCAAGAACACTAGAGTGGGTTGCCATTTCCTTCTCCAATGCATGAAAGTGAAAGTGAAGTTGCTCAGTCATGTCTGACTTAGCAACCCCATGGACTGCAGCCTACCAGGCTCCTCCATCTATGGGATTTTTCCAGGCAAGAGTACTGGAGTGGGTTGCCATTGCCTTCTCTGATATACAGAGCATTCCATCCAAAAGCAGCAGAATACCCATTCTTTTCAAGTGCACATGGAACATTTTCCAGGATAGATCACCCTGGGTCAAAAATTAAGCCTCAGTAAATTTTTAAAGATTAAAATTATATCCAGCATCTTTTGTGACCACAATACTATGAGATTAGAAATCAACTATATATATTAAAAAAAAAAAACTATAAAAACCAGAAAAACATAGAGGTTAAATAGTATGCTTCTAAATAACTAATGGATCATTAAGAAACCAAAGAGAAAATTAAAAATATATATATAGAGGCAAATGTAAAAGAAAACATGATCAGCCAAAACTTGTGGAACACAGCAAATGCAGTTCTAATATAGAAATTTAAAGCAATACAATCTTACCTCAGGAAACAAGAAAAATACCACGTAAACAATGTAACCCTACACCCAAAGCAACTAGGGATACAATTAAAACTCAAAGTTACTAGAAGGAAAGAAATCATAAAGACCAGAGAAGAAATAATTGAAATAGAGACAAAAAAAAAAAAAACAATAACAGAGATCAATGAAACTAAAAGCTGGCTCTTTAAGAAGGTAAACAAAACTGATAAATCTTTAGCCAGATTCATTAAGAAAAAAGGGAGAGGACTCAAATCAATAAAATTAGAAATGAAAAAGGAGAAGTTACAACTGGCATCACAGAAACACAAAGGATCGTGAGAGACCACCACAAGGAACTATATGCCAATAAACTGAACAACCTAGGAGAAATAAATTCTTAGAAAGGTACAACCTTCCGAAACTGAATCAAGAAGAAATAGAAAGTATAAACAGACCAACCACAAGTACTGAAATTGAAACTGTGATGGAAAAAACTCCTCTCACAACAAACATCTAGGAGCAGATGACTTCACAGGTGAATTCAATCAAACTTTTGGAGAAGAGTTAACATCTATCCTTCTGAAACTCTTCCAAAAATTTCAGAGAAAGAAACACTGCAAAACTCATTCAAGAGGTCCCCATCACTTTGATATCAAACCACACAAAGACATCACAGAAAAGAAAATTACAGGGTAATAGCACTGAGGAACATAGATGAAAAAATCCGCAACAAAATTCTAGCAAAACAAATCCAACAATATATTAAAATAAACTAAAAGGACCATACACCATGATCAAGTGGGATTCAAGAATTTTTCAATATTTGTAAATGACTGTGAAGCACCACATTAACAAACTGAGGAATAGAAACCATATGATCATGTCAATAGAAGCAGAAAATTATTTTAATAAAATTAAATACCCATTTATGATACTTTCCAGAAAATGGGCACAGAGGGAAACTAGTGCAACATAATAAAGGCCATATGTGACAAAACCATAGATGACATAACACTCAGTGGTGAAAATCTGAAAGCCTTTCCTGAAATCTGAAAGCTAAGACCAGGAATAAGACAAGGGTGTCCAGTCTCACCATCTTATTCAACATAGTTTTGGAAGCCCTAGCCATGGCAGTCAGAGAAGAAAAAGAAAGGAAGCCAAATAGGAAAAGAGAAAATAAACTGTCACTCTTTGCAGATGACATAATACTATACATAGAAAATCCTGACACATATATATGGAATTTAGAAAGATAGTAATGATGACCCTGTATGTGAGACAACAAAAGAGACACAGAGGTATAGAACGGACTTTGGGCCTCTGAGGGAGAGGGAGAGGGTGGGATGATTTGGGAGAATGACATTGAAACATGTATACTATCATGTAAGAAATGAAGCGCCAGTCTATGTTCGATACAGGATACAGGATGCTTGGGGCTGGTGCATGGGATGATCCAGAGAGATGACATGGGGTGGGAGGTGGGAGGGGGTTTCGGCATTGGGAGCTCATGTACACCTGTGGCTGATTGATGTCAATGTATGGCAAAACCAATCCAGTTTTGTAACGTAGAATAAAGTAAAAATAAAATTAAAAAAAAAAACAACGAAAAGAAATTCCTAATGATCCTACCAGTAAAATTCTAGAGCTCCTTAATGAAATGATAAAGCTGCTTTCCATTTGTCTTCTTTGGAAAAAATATGTTCATGTCTTTTGCCCATTTTTAATTGATGATGAAGATGATGAACTATAAAACTACCCAGAGATTTAATCATTCTTTCCTGAAAATTCTTACCAGATATAGTATCTTTAAACCCTGGTGTTGGGGTGGCAGGGTAACAGGCAGGAAGGCTAGGGGTTTCCAAACAGAGGAAATAGGCTGCAAGTGTCAGGCATTTTTTCTCTCTCTCTTAAGCGTCAGGAAGAGACAAACTACAAGTGTCAGATTTTTTCCCTTCTCTATACAAAATTAAAAGTTTTCTCTTATAATTCTGTGCTGCCATGATGACACCTGATTCCACCTGAACTTGACTTTTCTCAAATCTTGAGCTAACCAATGCAGTTTTCTTATGGAAATGTTTTTCTTAAGCTATGTTAATGAATTATGGTTTTACCCTAGACTCTGTCTTTCTTCAAGTCAATTCGTTCAGCTTAAGACTCAGAACCGATAAGGTCTCAACAAACCAGTATATTTTACTCATACAATTGTTTTCCTAGTCTATGTTAATGAAACTATATATTTGTTTGGAAACCCTCCTTTCTTTAAGATTCATGTCAGTTATTTTATGGCCTAGGATGACTCATCTTGTGCCAGTGTTATCTTAAAATGCATGTGGATGAGGGTGCCACTCTGAGTTTTGAGACATTTCCTTTCTCTCATTAACAGCCTGCTGATAGATATGTAACATACTGCTAAAGGATAGCAGAGGGGCACTCTTTCTGCCCCCTTCTGAGTCTATGTCAGAAGCTTTATCTATCTCTTTTATACTTTAATAAAACTTTATCACACAAAAGCTCTGAGCAATCATGCAGCATCATTTGAATTCCTCTCCTCTGGGGGCCAAGAATCCTGGCGTCTTTCAGGGCTCAGCAACAACCTTTCATCTTGGGGGCTTATCGCAGATCTGAACCTGGGACCTCTTGTGCCTAAGGCAAGAACCGTAACCTGCAGACAAAAACAACCTTTCAAGGGTAAACTGGAACAATTATTACAACATTTCTGGGGATCTACCAGGTGCTTTAGGAGACTGAGGATTCATTTTTTCATTATTATTATTGAGAACTACATCTCTCATGTATGTATTATTCATGTGGACTATTCTATAATTTCTACACAAGGAATATTATTCTTACTCTAAAATATCCAAAATGCTATGTTGTTGACAGAGGTTTATCAATCAAGGACATAAACAAGCAAGTCCTTAGGTGTATTATCAAGGATACAATATCAAGAACAATAATAATTAATTACATTATGTACTTCCTTTCTAAAGTGAAAGTGAAGTTGCTCAGTCGTGTCTGACTCTTTGCGACCCCATGAACTGTAGCCTCCTAGGCTCCTCCATCCATGGGATTTTCCAGGCAAGAATAGTGGAGTGGGTGGCCATTTCCTTCTCCAGGGGATCTTCCCAACCCAGGGATTGAACCAAGGTCGCCCGCACTGCAGACAGATGCTTTACCATCTGAGCCACCAGGGAAGCCCACGTCCTTTCTAAGGAAAGAAGTAAAGCAATGCAAATATCAGAAATGTTAGAAGATATATCAGTTTGCATATATTACATTCAAGACCACATACCATAGGAAAAGCCTATATATGAATCTCAAACATGAGGCCACATTTGCCTAGGTCTCTTAATTGTGAGTAGTCCACGAATGCTTAAAACATATCACAACACTATAACCACCCTAAAAAATACAATGAAAATGAATTGTTTAATAAATATCCGACATAGAATAATAAAACTTCTGAAGTTTCAATTAAAGGAAATTCAGAAGATACAGGAAAGTTTCTCAAAAAGATCTTGGAAATTATGCCAGTCATTTATGAGACGAAAATCTATTATAATCTTCATGTTTCCCAATTGAATGAAACTTTCATAGAACCCTGTTTTCACTAGTCCGATGCTCTATTTGGAGTTTGAGTCACCACATGCTACACTGGTGGTGTCACTTACATAAAATCATAGACTTGTATACCACCTATCAATCAGACATGCAGAAAGAAAAAAAGAATTAAAAGCATCCAAAAACTGGTATCAAAATGCTTGAAAATAAAAACTGAAGAGTACTAAAATATTTGGAAAATTCCTGCCAATTAGGATCAGATATTAAGAAGGCATTCAACAAATAACTAATTTATTTAGGAAATATGCATATTCACAAATATACACAACAATTCCAGAAAGCACCTAGAGGGAATAAAGTTTAAATTTCAGTGTACAAGTGGCTAGATTGAATGCAGGAAGATATGATGGTAAAAGTACAGACAAAAATGACCAAAACGTTATCTTACTAAGTAGTCTGTAATGAAGGACAAAAAAATGGACAATATTCAATGATGAGAAATAAAAAATTTAATGGTAAATAGTTTATTTGACATGTCTTTATATAAAAAACAAATTTAGAATGCAATCAAAAGCATCATTAAATATGCAATAGTTGATTCACACAACATGGAATGTTAAAGAAAGGAGAAATTCCTACTGGTTCTTCAATGTCTGTTTAAACTATAGATGACAAACAGCACACCGCTGCTGTTGCTGTTCAATCTCTTAGTCCGGCCTGACTCTTAGAGTCCCCATGGATGTAGCATGGCAGGCTTCTCTGTCTTCTACTATCCCCCAGAGTTTGCTCACATTCATGTCCTTTGAGTCAGTGATGCCATCTTTCCATCTTAACCTCTGCTGCTCCCTTCTCTTTTGCCTTCAATCATTCCCATCATTGAGGTTTTTTCCAATGAGTTGGTTCTTCACATCAGGTGGCCAAAGTGTTGGAGCTTCAGCTTCAGAAACAGTCCTACCAATGACTATTTAAGGTTGATTTCCTTTATGATTGGTTTCATCTCCTTGAAGTTCAAGGGACTCTAAAGAGTCTTCCCCAGCACAACAATTTGAAAGCATCAATTCTTCTGCACTTAGCCTTTTTTATAGTCCACCTCTCATGTAAATACAAGACTACTGGAAAAACCATAGCTTTGACTATATGGACCTTTGTTGGCAAAGTGATGTCTCTGCTTTTCAATATGCTGTCTTTTTAATATGCAGGTTTGTCATAGCTTTCCTTCCTTCCTTTCATGTCTTTAGCCACCATCAACAGTGATTTTGGAGCCCAAGAAAATAAACTTTGTCATTACTTCCACTTTATTTCCTTTTATTTGCCATACAGTGATGGGACTGGATGCCATAATCTTAGTTTTTCTTAAAGTTGCGTTTTAAGCCAGCTTTTTCACTTTCCTCTTTGACCCTCATTAAGAGGCTCTTTAGTTTCTCTTTATTTTCTGCCATTAAAGTGCTATCATCTGCATATCTGAGGTTGTTGATAATTATCCTGGCAATCTTACAACAGTGATTTTGGAGCCCAGAAAATAAACTTTGTCATTACTTCCACTTTATTTCCTTTTATTTGCCATACAGTGATGGGACTGGATGCCATAATCTTAGTTTTTCTTAAAGTTGCGTTTTAAGCCAGCTTTTTCACTTTCCTCTTTGACCCTCATTAAGAGGCTCTTTAGTTTCTCTTTATTTTCTGCCATTAAAGTGCTATCATCTGCATATCTGAGGTTGTTGATAATTATCCTGGCAATCTTGATTTCAGATGTGATTCATCCAGGTCAGCATTTCACATGATCTACTCTACAAATAAGTTAAATAAACAGGGTGATGACATACATCCTTGCATTCCTTTCCAAATTTGAACCTGTCCATTATTCCATGTCTGGTTCTAATTATTGCTTCTTGATCCACATACAGGTTTCTCACGAGAGAGGTAAGGTGGTCTGGTACTCTCATCTTTAAGAATTTTCCAGTTTGTTATGATCAGCACAAAGACGTTAGTGAAGTCAATGAAGCAGAAATGTTTTTCTGAAACTACCTTGCTTTCACCACGATCCAGTGAATGCTGGCAATTCGATCTCTGGTTCCTCTACCTCTTTGAAACCCAGGTTGTGCAAGACACTAGGCTTCTATTTTTCCTGGTAAAAATACACAGTGTGGCTATGTGACCACATGAATTTACGCTCGAGAAATCAGATATACTGAGAAAGGCCCATGGGCTTAGCACCAGTCAACCTTGCAATGCCCTGCATGGGAATATTCAGGCTGTGCAAAAGAGCCATCATTGTCTGCTGCAGCATCCTCTCCAATGACCTGACAAAACTCCCCAAACAGTAATGCAACTACTCCCTACTCAGTCCATGTCGTGGGGCCAACATTTTACTTTGGTCAAATAGGGCCTCATGTTGCAGATGATACCAGGTCTCCAAATGGCTCTCAAAGGCCTTATTAGGAAGGTAATCTCAGAGGGATTTCTCCTCTAGGGGCAGACATCTTTAAAAGTTGTGGCCCCCAGAGAGGAAGAATGCCCTAGGAGACACAAGAGGCCTGGTTGGTCAGTGAAGCAAAACCCACTCTAGGGTCCATCAGAAACAACTGGCCTCCCAGTTGTTTGCCATGCCTGAACATAACCTGGTCAAGTCTTATGGTATCCCAGGGACTGTGCTTCATCTTTTGACAGCAAGCAGCACCTACCTGCCAAGATCTGGTGGATGGGTTCCTGCCAGCCTCTTCACATTGCCAGGCCTGGGGATGATCCCTCTTCTTGGGAGACTGCAAAGTACACATCACAGGTGATTGACCCCCAGTGGATCAGTGTGCTCTGCATGGAGGTATGCAGAAACCTGTGTGTGGATGTTCTCCAGGGACCAGGGAAGCAAACATTGCCTCTGTGACCATATAACTAGAATTCAAGCCTAACAAAAGGTTCTTCAGTGTTCAAGATCTTAACCCATCAAGATAGTGCCACCATCTTGACAGAAATCAAGAAGTCCTACTCTGTGAGGAATGAGATTATAAAAAAGACTCGGCCCTCTGGACTGCTTTGAGGAAGGCCTTCTCTGCAGTCCAACACTTCTGGAGCCTGTGTCTAGGACCAAAGAAAGCCACTCACCTCAAATAATTCAAGCTATTGCAAGATCCTCACCAGAACATCTGACAGAAAGACACAATTTGAGAGAAGGAGCTAAATAAAGGCCTGCCAACATCCTCTGGGTGGGTAGTGGAGGCTCAATTCAGTTCAGTTGCTCAGTAGTGTCTGACTCTTTGCAAATTCATGAACTGCAGCACGCCAGGCCTCCCTGTCCATAACCTACTCCCGGAGTTTATGGGAGTAGGTTAACCTACTCAAACTCATGTCCATCGAGACGGTGATGCCATCCAGCCATCTCATCCTTGGTCGTCCCCTTCTCCAACTGCCTTCAATCTTTCCCAGCATCAGAGTCTTTTCAATTGACTCAGTTGTTTCCATCAGGTAGCCAAAGTATTGGAGTTTCAGCCTCAATATCAGTCCTTCCAATGAACACTCGGAACTGATCTCCTTTATGATGGATTGTTTGGATCTCCTTGCAGTCCAAGGGACTCTCAAGAGTCTTCTCCAACACCACAGTTCAAAAGCATCAAGTCTTCGATGTTCAGCTTTTTTTATAGTCCAACTGTCACATCCATACCTGACTACTGGTAAAACCATAGCCTTGACTAGACAGACCTTTGTTGGCAAAGTAATGTCTCTGCTTTTTAATATGCTGTCTAGGTTGGTTATAACTTTCCCTCCAAAGAGCAAGCATCTTTTAATTTCATGGCTGCAGTCACCATCTGCAGAGATTTTGGAGCCCAGAAAAATAAAGTCAGCCACTGTTTCCACTGTTTCCCCTTCTATTTGCCACAAAGTGATGGGACAACATGCCATGATCTTAGTTTTCTGAATATTGAGTTTTAAGCCAACTTTTTCACTCTCCTCTTTCACTTTCATCAAAAGGTTCTTTAGTTTTTCTTTACTTTCTACCATAAGGGTGGTGACATCTGCATATTTGAGGGCTTTGATATTTATCCTGGTAGTCTTGATTCTAGCTTTTGCTTCATCCAGCCCAGAGTTTCTCATGATGTATTATTCTTCATATAAGTTAAATAAGCAAGGTGACATATACAGCCTTGATGTGCTCCTTTTCCTGTTTGAAACCAGTCTGCTGTTCCATGTCCAGTTCTAACTGTTACTTCCTGACTTGCATACAGATTTCTCAAGAGGCAGGTCAGGTATTCCCATCTCTTTCAGAATTTTCCAGTTTATTGTGATCACACAGTCAAAGGCTTTGGCATAGTCAATAAAGCAGAAATAGATGTTTTTCTGCAACTCTCTTGAGTTTTCGATGATCTGACAGATGTTGGCAATTTGATCTCTGGTTTCTGTACCTTTTCTAAAACCAGCTTGAACATCTGGAAGTTCATGGTTCATATATTGCTGAAGCCTGGCCTGAATAATTTTGAGCATTACTTTGCATCATGTGAGATGAGTACAATGGTGCAGTAGTTTGAGCATTCTTTGGCATTGCCTTTCTTTGGGACTGGAATGAAAACTGACCTTTTCTAGTCCTATGGCCACTGCTGAGTTTTCCAAATTTGCTGGCATATTGAGTGCAGCACTTTCACAGCATCCTCTTTCAGGATTTGAAAGAGTTCAGCTGGAATTCCATCACCTCCACTAGCTTTGTTCATAGTGATGCTTTCTAAGGCCCACTTGACTTCGCATTCAAGGATGTCTGGCTCCTGGTGAATGATCACACCATCATGAGTATTTGGATCATGAAGATCTTTTTTGTATAGTTTTTCTGTGTATTCTTGCCATCTCTTCTTAATATCTTCTGCTTCTGTTAGGTCCATACCATTTCTGTCCTTTATTGAGTCCATCTTTGCATGAAATATTTCCTTGGTATCTCTAATTTTTTTGAAGAGATCTCTAGTCTTTCCCATTCTATTGTTTTCTTCTATTTCTTTGCAGTGATCACTGAGGAAGGCTTTCTTATCCCTCCTTGCTATTCTTTGGAACTCTGCTTTCAGATGCTTATATGTTCTTTTTCTCCTTTGCTTTTCACTTCTTTTCTTTTCACAGCTATTTGTAAGGCCTCTTCAGATAGCCATTTGGCTTTTTTGCATTTCTTTTTCCTTGGGGATGTTCTTGATCCCTGTCTCCTGTACAATGTCATGAACCTCCATCCATAGTTCATCAGGCACTCTATCTATCAGATCTAGTCCCTCGAATCTATTTGTCACTTCACTGAATAGTAATAGGAATTTTATCTAGGTCATACCTGAATGGTCAACTGGTTTTCCCTACTTTCTTCAATTTAAGTCTGAATTTGGTAATAAGGAGTTCATGATCTGAGCCACAGTCAGCTCTCAGTCTTGTTTTTGCTGACTGTGTAGAGCATCTCCATCTTTGGCTGCAAAAAATATTCAATCTGATTTTGGTGTTGGCTACCTGGTGATGTTCATGTGTAGAGTCTTTTCTTGTGTTGTTGGAAGAGGATGTTTGCTATGACCAATGCATTCTCTTGGCAAAACTCTGGAGGTAGGGAACAGGAAAGAAAGCCAAAGGCAGGACCAGGCCTTGGCCACATGGAAGCCCTTAGGCACTGTAGAGACATAAGGGCTTTCTTTGAGGGATAGAGTATCTCGGCAGTCAAATCCCAGGGCTCCAGAAAGGACAGAAAGATCCCTGACATCCTGTCCCTGGACTGCCATGTCCATTGGGCCTCAGTATATTTGTACTGAGCATGACTTTTGGGTCATCATATCTCTTCAGGACTATATGCATTCTATTCATCACGCCAAACAATGCAGTTACCACTCACTGCATCTACACCTAGGGGCTTGAAATGGCTTATATCTGAGGATTTCTGGAAATGAGTTGTCCCACGGGAAAAGAGTCTGCCTACCCCAGATTCTAGACCAAGACACATTGATTGGCCCTGGGGACAGCAGGCCACACTCAGATCTTCCTTCATTTCTGGTATTGTCTGTCTAGAGAGAAGCATGACTGCTGTGAGAACACCTAATATGTCCATGAAGGATTTGGCGGGCACATGGTCTACACCTTCATGCAACAAATATGCTACAAGACACACCTACAGTGACATATGCAGGATCAAGAGAAAGTGACAAAACTCATCTATACACAAATCCCTGGCTGAAATGCATACCTACCACCAACCTTCCTTGCTACCTCTCCAGCTTCCTATCTCCCTACTTTTCTAGCTCCCTACCTCCCTACCACCTTACTTTTCTCCCTTACATCCTCCCACTCATCTTACCTACTGCCAAGTGTGAGGGAAAGAGTGAGCGGGTAGATCAGTGCATGAGTGAGTAGATGAATAACTGGTCCAGGGAGGAAGAAATGGTGGATCAATAAAGGCGTACTGAGAGAAAGCAGAGCCTCATGGGCTCTCCACCTGGCAGAAGGTCCAGCGAGAGGGCCTCCTGGTTACCAAGACTCTATGGTTGTGTCTTGGGGGACAAGATGTTCCTCTGAGTTCTAATCTGGCCTTTGTGAGCAAGGAGTGGGTGAAAATACATGGAGCTTGGCCGCTTGCCACCAACATACAGAAAAATGAAGCAACAAGCCTTAAATGCTGCTTCAGCAAGCAGATATCTGGATTTGGGGCGTGTGGGCTCAGCACCAGTCAACCTGGCAATGCCCTACACAGGAGCATTCAGGCTGGGGACAGGAGACATTGTCATCTGGTGCAGCCTCACTTCCAATGGCTTGCCAAAGGTCCTGCAACAACAACAATGCAACTACTCCCTGTTTGGTTCACATCATGAAGCCACCTCTCTACTTCAGGCAAATGGGGCCTCACGATGAACACGATACTGGGGCTCTGAAGGGCTCTCAGCAGCCTTACTAAGAAGGTAAGTTTGGAAGGGTTTCTTTCTGGGGTTGCTATCATTGAAGGCTATGGCCCCCCAGAGAGGAAGAACACTGCAGGAGATTCAAGGGGACTGAGTGGACGAACAGGACAAAACATGCTAAAGGGCCCATCAGAATAATTGGTCTCATGAGAAGTTGCAATGCCTGAAAATGACCTGGCCAAGCACCATGGAATCTCAGGGGCTACCCTTCAGCTCTCTCAACAGCCAGCAGTGTCTAAGTGCCTAGACAGGTTCATGCCTGCAACTGAAAAGGACACACCATAGGTGACCATCCTCTCAGTAGATCAGTGTGCTCTGGACAAAGATGTGCAGAGACCTGTGTGTGGATGGATGTTCCCCAGGGGGCAAGGGAAGCAAACATTGCCTCCATGTACAATATGACAAGAATTCAGCTTTAACAAAAGGCTTTTCAGTGCCCGAGTTCCTAGCCTGTTGTGATGGTGCCACAGCAGTAGTTCCCCTTTTGTGAGAACTGAGGTTCCTGCAAGGACGCCCTTCTCTCCACTGCCTTGACACTCACCTCCCCCATAGTCCGTCTTCCTCTGGGGCCTGTGTTGAGGACAAAAGAGAGCCATTAACCTTGAATCATTCAGGCCATGGCAAGATCCTTGCCAGAATGTCTGACCGAAAGACACAATTCAAAAAGAAAGTGCTAAGGAAAGGCCCAGTGTATGTCCTCTGGGTGAATGGTGAAAGCAGGGATTAGGAAAGAAAACCAAAGGCAGGGCCAGTCCCTGGCCACATGGAAGCCCCTAGACACTGCAGAGAGTACTTAAGTACACTCTCTATGGGATAGGGTGCCTCCACAGCCAAATCCCAGGGCTCCAGAAGGGGCAGAGAGACCTTCTGCTTTTGCACGGACATGTCCACTGGGTCTCAGCATAATCTTTTTGAGAATGATTTTTAGGTCATCGTCTTTCTTCAGGACCATATGAATTCTAAACATTGACACAACTGAGGCACTTCCCTCATATCACATTCAGGCACAGGCACCTGAGTAGGCTTACCTCTGAAGCTTCCTGGAATGAATACATCCCAAAGACGGTGAGTTTTAGCTACCCCAGGTGCTGCACCAAGGCTGACATTTATTTCCCATGGGCAGCAAGCTGCACTCAGATCTTCCTCACTCTGGGGATGTTGTCTGTCTATAGAGCAAAAAGACACCTGTGAGAATTCCTTGTTATTTCTTGTAGGCTCTGATGGTCACATGTGCTACATCTTCATGCAGTGAATAATGCTACAGAACATATCTAGAACAAGGCATACAGGAACCCAAGAAAGTGACGAAATGCACTTACACACAGAGATACAAACCCTTGGCTAAAATGCACGACTACCACCCATCTTCCTTCCTACCTCTCTAGTTCTCTGCCTCCCCACCTCCTTACTTTTATTCATCCTTCCCTCCTACCTTACGTATGGGCAAACATTAGGGAATGAGTGGATGAGTGACCAGGAGGGAAGAAATGGTAGTTCCATAAAGGAATCGAGAGCGAAGGCAGACCCTCATGGGTCCTCCACCTGATAGAACCTCTTGGCTGCCAAGATTCTACAGATGTGTCTTGTGGAATGGAGACAGTCCTCCGAGCTCAATTCTTGTGTGTTTAAGCAAGGGGTGGCTGAGGGGACATTGGGCCTGGTCACTTGCTGCCAACCCAGAGAATGAGGCCATGATGTCCCATGGATTTGATTCTGAAGGAAGCAGCTATCTGGTGACAGGGCATATAGACCCAGCACTAGTCAACCTGGCAACACTCTACATAAGAATGTTCAGGCTGGAGCAGGAGCCACTGTTGCCTGGAGCAGTGTCCCCTCCTGAATCCCACCAAAGGCCCCAGACAACACCAGTGCAAGTATTCCTCACTTGACCCTCGAGACAGTGTCACAGCTCTCCTTCAGGCAAATGGGGCCACATGCTGGGGCTGATACAGTGGCTCCAAAGGGCTCTCAAAAGCCTTACCTAAAAGGTATATCTGGGAGAGGTTTCTCTTCTAGGGGGTGCTATCATTGAAGGCTGTGACCCCAGAGTGGAAAAGCACCCCAGGGATGCAAGGTGCCCAAGTGGGTGAACAAAACAAACACATCAAAGGGCCCATCAGGAACAAATGACCGCACTGAGAATTCACTATGCCTGAAAGTGATCTGGCCAAGCTCCATGGGGCTGCCCTTCAGCTCTCTCAACAGCAAGACCCAGTGGACAAGTTACTACTTGCTTATCACCATTGCCAGGCCTGGGGCACAATCCTTCCCTACCAACCATTCTTAGGAGACTGGAAAGCACACACCCTAGGTGACCATCCCCTCAGGTGATCGATGTGCTCTGCATGGAAGTTTGCAGAGACATTTGTGTGGTGTTCCCCAGGGGACCAGGGAAGCTGTCTTGATGTCCAGTCTGACTACAGGCTTAACAAAAGGCCTTTTAATGTCAGAGATCCTAGCCTGTCTAGATGGCATTGCAGAATATGTTCACCCTTTGTGATGACTGGGGTTCTCGCAAGGACTCCTCACTTTGGACTGCCTTGAGGTATGCCTCCCTTATAGCTCTTTGTCCTCTGGTGTTCACGTCCAGGATAAAAGGGAACCATTCACTTGGAATCATCCAGGTCATAGTGAGACCCTCACCAGAGCATCTTACTGAAAGACAAGATGCAAAGAGAAGGAGCTAAGGAAAGGCCTTGCCTATGGCCTCCAGGTAGGAGGTAGAAGTAGGGATCAGCAAAGAAACTCAAAGGCAGGACTAGGAATTAGCCTCTGTAAAAGACCCTAGACAAGGGAGAGACACAGGGGCTCTCCTTGTGGGATCAGTTGCCTACACACCCAAATTCTAATGCTCCAAAAGGGATGGAAGGAACGAAAACCTTTTGCCCTTGGACTGCCACTTCCATTCAGCTCAGCACAATCCTACTGAGCATAATTTTTATGTCATTTTCTCTCTTTAGAACCATATGACTTCTCATCATTAAGCCAAACAAGGCATGCTCCACACATTGCATCTATACCAGGAGTCTGAGTAGGCTTGCCTTCAATGCATTCTGGAAATGATGAAGCCCCAAAGCGTGTGAGTTTCGTCTACCCTAGGTGCTATACCAAGGCTGACATCGATGGCCCTGGAAGCAACAGGTATGAGTTAGATCTTCCTTCCTTTGGGGCATTGCCTGCCTAGAGAGGAGCACAACAGCTGTGTCAACATCTAGTTTGGCCCTGTAGGCTTTGGTAGCCATGTATGCTACACCTTCATGCAGTGAATGATGCTACAAGACCTATCTAGAGTGATAAATCCAAGAACCCAAGAAAGCAACAAAATGCATCTATCTATACACAGTGACACAAACCCCTGGGTAAAATGTACTCCTACCACCAACCTTCCTTGCTACCTCTCTAGCTTTCTATGTCCCCTATCTCTAGTTATCTACATCCTTACTTTTCTTCATCCATCCTTACCACCCAATAAACCTACTGCCAAACCTGAGGAAACAAGTGACTAGCATATCAGTGCTTGAGTGAATACATAAGTAATGTGTCCAGAGAGGGAAAAATGGCAGCTCCACAAAGGTGCCCCAAGAGAAGGGAGAGCCTTATGGGCTCTATACCCAGAAGAAGGCCCAGCACAATGGTCTATCAGTCACTAAAATTCTATAAATGTGTTTTGGAAAACAGAGATGTACCTCTCAGCTCGATCTTGGTCTGTGCAAGCAAGGAGTGGAATTGAAGACACGAGGCTAGGCCACTTGTAGCCAACACACAGAAAATGAGTCCACAAAGTCCCACAGAATGGATTCTTGAGGAAGCAGCTATCTGGTGATGGGGCACAAAGGCTCAGAACCAGTCAACCTGGCAATGCCTTGCATGGGGACATTCAGGCTGGGAACAGGAGGCCTCGCCACCTGGTGCATATCCTTTCCCATGGCCGGCTGAAGGCCCCAAACAAAAACAATGCAACTGTTCCTGGACTGACCCACATCTTGAGGCCATTGTTCTACTCCAGGCAAATACGGCCTCATAATGGAGATGTTACCAGGGCTCTGAAGGGCTTGCAACAGCCTTACTAGAAAGTTAAGCTCCAAAAAGGTTTCTTCTCTGGGGGTGTGACATTGAAGACCATGCCCCCCAGAGAGGGAGAACGCTTCAAGATATGCCGGGGCCCAAGTGGAAAAATAAAAAACCCATCAAAGGGCCCATCAGGAACAAGTGGTCTCACCAAGACCCTGCCATGCCTGTAAGTTAGTTAGCCACACCCCATGGAATCTCAGGGGCTACTCTTTAGCTGTATTAACAGCCAGCACTGTCTAACTTCCATGACCCACTGGACAGTTTCCTGCCTCCCACCATTATCCAGTCTAGGGCATAATCTTTCTCTATCTGCTTGTTCTTCAGAGACTGCAAAGCACTACAAACAGGAGACCATCCTCTTAGATGTTCAGCAAGCTCTGCACGAAAGTGTGCAGAGACCTGTGTGTGGATATTCCTCAGGGAGCCAGGAAACAAACACTGCCTCCACGATCAATCTGATTAGCATATAGGACCAATAGAAAGCATTTCAGTCTCCAAGATCATAGGTGGTTTTGAAGGCACTGCAACAGAAGTTCCCCTTTGAGAGAACTGTGGACCACAAACAACTCCCCACTCTTGACTGCCTTGAGGTGGGCCTACTCCATAGCCCAGTGTCCACTGGGGCCCATGTTAAGGACCAAAGAGAGTCACTCATCTCAAATTGTTCAGGTCACAGTGAGGCCTTCTCCAGAATGTTTGACTGAAAGACACAATTTGAAAGGAAGTAGCTAAAGAAAGGTCCCGGCTATGTCCTCTGGGTGGGTTGGTGGAAGCAGGGATCAGGAAAGAAAACCAAAGGCAGGACAGGCTTTGGTTACATGGAAGCTCCTGAACACTGTAGAGACTCAGGGATAGGATGCCTCCACACTCAAATCTCAGGGCTCTAGAAAGGACAGAAGAAACCACAACCTCTGGGCCCTGTAACATCACTTCCATTGAGCCTCACCATAGTCCTACTGAGCATGATTTTAGATCACCATCTCTCTTCAGGACCATATGAGTTCTCATCACCAGCCCAAACGAGGCATGCCCCACGCATTGTATGCATGCACAGGCACCTGGTAGGCTTACTTCTGATGCTTTCTGGAAAGGAGGATGCCCCAGAGGATGTGAGTTTCCCATATGAGTTCTCATCACCAGCCCAAATGAGGCATGCCCTACGCATTGTATGCATGCACAGGCACCTGAGTAAGCTTACTTCTGATGCTTTCTGGAAAGGAGGATGCTCCAGAGGATGTGAGTTTCTGTGCACACCAAAGGCTGGATCAGGCTGATATCGATTGCCCTGGGGGCAGCAGGCCATGCTCAGATCTTCCTTCCTCTGGGGTTGTTGTCTGTCTAGAAGGAGAACAACAGCTATGAGAATACCTACTCTACCCTTGCAGGCTTTGGTGGTCACACATGCTGCACCTTCATGCAGTGAATGACGCTGCAAGACATAACTATAGAGACACATCCAGGAACACTAGAAAGCAACTAAATACACTTATATGCAGAGACAAAAATCCCTAGCTGAAATGCATAACTACTACCAAACTTCCTCCCTGCTAGGTCTCTACCTCTCTAGTTCCTTACCTCTTTACTTTTCTATAAACACTCCTTCCTTCCCACCATACTTACTGCTAAATGTGAGGAAATGAGTGGACAAATGGTCAAGGCATGAGTGAATATAAGAATAACGTGTACAAGCAGCCTGAACTGGCATATTCAAAGAGGAGTTCCAAGAGAAGGCAGAGCCTCATGGACTTTCCACTCAGCAGAGGCCTGGCACAAGGGCCTCTCAACCTCCAAGAGTCTATGGATCTGTTTTGGGAATGGAGATTTCCTCCATGGTCGAACCTGGTCTTTGCAAGCAAGGGATCGCAGAGGGGATGTGGGGCTGGCCACTTACTGCAAACATGCAGAAAACAAGGCCATGAAATCACTCAGAAGAGGTGGTCAAGGATGAAGATATTTGGAGATGGGACCTGAGGGCTCAGCACCAGTTAACACTTCAGTGCCCTGCATGGGAACCTTCAGGATGGGGACAGGAGCCACTGCTGGCTGGTTCAGCACTCCCTCCCATGGGCTTGCCCAAGCCCTTAAACAGCAGCAATGCATCTAGTCCTTGCTCAGTCCATATCAGGGGACTGACTCTCTACTTCAGGCAAATGGTGCCTCTCAATGGGGGTGATACTGTGACCCTGACAGGTTCTCAACAACCTTACTATGAAAATAAACATGGTAGGAACTTCTCCTCTGGAAGGTGTTATCATTGGCGGCCATGGCCCCCAGAGAGGAAGAACATCACATGAGACACAAGAGGCCCGAGTGACTGAATGAATGAAACAAAACCCATCATAGGGCCCATTGGGAACAAGTGGCCACATCGAGAACGTACCATGCCTGAAAGTGAGTGGCCATGCCCCGTGAAATCTCATGGGCTGACCTTCAGCTCTCTCAGTAGCCAGCAGGGTTTACCTGCCAAGACCCGGCAGGTTGGTTCCTGCCTGCCTCTTACCATCACCGGTCCTGGGGCACCATCTTTCTCTGCTGATGGTTCTTGGGAGACTGAAAAGAACACACCACAGCTGACCATTCTCTCAGTCAATCAGCATGCTCTGCAAGGAGGTGTGCAGAGACTTTTGTTTGGATGACTCCAGTTGGCCAGGGATGCAAACATTGCCTCCATGTCTAACCTAATTAGAATTCAGGTTTAATGAAAGGCTTTTCACTAGCTGAGTTCCTAGCCCCTGGAAATGCCACTGCAGCATAAGTTCCACCGTGGTCATGACTGAGGTTCCCAAAAGGATTTCTGCCTCTGGAATGCCCAAAGGGGTGCCTCCCTCATGGTCCACCTCCCTCTGGGGCCCATGTGCAGGACCAAAGAGAGCCACTCACCTCAAGTTATTTAGCATGTGGCAAGAATCTCTATAGAACATCTGCCTAAAAGAAACAATTTGAAGAGAAGGAACTGTGGAAAGGCCCCACCTAATGCCTCCTGGTGGGCTGTGGAAATCGGGATCACTAAAAGCAGGACCAGGCCTTTGCCCTGTGGAAGCCCCTAGTTACTGTGGAGACTCAAGGGCTTTCCTTAAGGGGTAGGGTGCCTCCATACCTAAATCCAGGGTTTCAGAGAAAAAAGAAAGGTTCCTGACCTCTAGCTTCTGGGCTACAACCTCCAATAGGCCTCAGCATACTTCTATTGAACACGATTTTTAGGTGATCATTTCTCTTCAGAACTATATGAATCCTTCTCATCAACCCAAGTGAGCCATGCCCCATGAAGGGCATCTATGCACAGGAACCTAAGTAGTCTTACCTCCAAAGCTTTCTGGAAATAAGGAAGCTGTAAAGGACTTGAGTTTCTGTCTACCCAGCTGTGGCACCAAGGCTGAGACAGTTGCACCAGGAGCAGCAAGCTACACTCAGATAATCCTTCCTTTGCAGATGTTGTCTGTCTAAAGAGCAGAAAGACTCCTGTGAGAGCTCCTAGTCTGTCCCTGCAGGCTTTGCTACAAAGTGTGCTACACTTTGAGTAGCAAATGTTGCTACAAGACATACCTAGAGCAATAAGTCCAGGAACACAAGAAAGCAATGAAATACACCTATATGCAGAGACACAAACCCCTGGCTGAAATGCTTGTCTATCTTCCTCCTTACCTCTCTAACCTCCCATCCTCTCTGGTTCGCTGCCTCCCTACATCCTCACTTTTCTCCATCTTTGCCTCCCACCCTACATACTGACGAACATGAAGAAACAAGTGAATGAAAGCATCAATATTTGAGTGAGTATATGAATAACAATACATCCAGGGAGATAGACATGGTGACTCCAAGAAAGAGTCCTGAGAGAAGACAGAGCCTCAGAGGCTCTGAGAGGCTCACAAGGACCTCTCAGCTGCCAAGATTCCATGGACATGTCTTGGGGAATGGAGATGCTCCTCCAAGCTCAGTCTGGGTCTGTGCTAGCAAGAAGTGGCTGGGCGGACATGAAGTTTGGCCACTTGCCACAATCACACAGAAAAGGAGGCCAAGAAGTTCCACAGAATGGATGCTCGAGGAAGCAGGTATCTGTGGCCGGGCCCATGGGCTCATCACGAGTCGACCTGGCAATGCCCTGCAAGGGAACACTCAAGCTGGAAACAGAGCATCATTGCCTGCTGGGGCATCCCCTCCATGGCCTGCTGAATGCCTCCAAACAACAAGAAAGCAACTACTCCTTGCTTGGCCCATGTCATGGAACCACCTCTCTACTTTAGGTGAATAGTGCCCTATGATGGAGTTAATATGGGCTGCAAAGAGCTCTCAACCGCCTCACTAGGAAGTAAGCTCAAAAGAGGTTTCTCCTCTGGAGGTGTTATTGTTAAAGGCCATGGCCCCCAGGAGGCGTATGGTGCCTGAGTACAAATGAAACATAACTCAGCAAAGGGCTCATCAGGAATAACTGGCTTTACGGAGACCCTGCCATGCCCCAAAGTGACCTGGCCTAGCTTCATGGAATCTCAGAGGCTGCCCTTCAGCTCTCTTAACAGCCAACAGTGAACACCCTGCATGGAAATGTTCATACCAGGGACAATAGTGATTGTCAACTGGTGGGGTGTCTGTTCCCCTGCCTGCCCAAGGCCCCCAGACAAAGCAATACAATGCTCTCTGCTTGGCCCACGTCATGGGGCCACCCCTCTACTTCAGGCAATCTGGGCCTCACTATGGAGTTGATACTGGGGCTCCTGTGGGCTCTCAACTTTCTTTCTAGGAAGGAGTGCTTGGAAGGGGTTTCTCCTTTGGGGCTGCTATTGTTGAAGATTGTGGCTCCTGGAGAGGAAGAATGCCCCAGGAGAAACAAGGGGCCCCAGTGGGCGATCAAAGCAAAGCCCATCAAACTACCCATCAGGAACCCCTTGAGTCACCCAGACTCTGGCATGCCTGAAACTGACCTGCCCAAGTCCCATGGAAATTCAGGGGCTGCACTTTAGCTCTCTCAACAGCCAATAACATCTACCTGCCGAAACCTTGTTGACAGGTTTCTGCCTGCTTCTCACTGTCGCCAGGCCAGGGGCATGATATTTTCCTACCAAAGATTCTTGGGAGACTGAAAAGCACACACCAGGTGATTGTCCCCTCAGTAGTGTGCTATGTGGAGGTGTAAAGAGACATGTATATGTGAATGTTCCCCAGGGTGCAGGGAAGCAAACATTGCCTCCACGTACTATGTGACTAGCATTCAGGTCTCAGGAAAGGGTTTTCAGGGCCAAGGGCTTGGAGCCTAGCAAGATGCTGTGGCAGCCAGATTCCTTCCTTTCTTAAGACTGAGGTTCTTGAAAGGACTCCCCCTTCTGGACTGCGTTGAGGTAGGCTTCCCCCATAGTCCAACATCCTCTGTGTCTGGTGTCCAGAACCAAAGAGAACCAATGATCTCAAATTATTCAAGTCAGAATGGCAAGATCAGGACCATTTTTGGTCAGAATGAAAGTGAAAGTGAAGTCATTCAGTCCTTCCTGACTCTGTGACTCAATGGACTGTAGCCCACCATTCTGCTTCGTCTATGGGATTTTCCAGGCAGGAATACCAGAGTGGGTTGCCATTTCCTTCTCCAGGGGATCTTTCTGACCCAGGAGTCAAACCGGGGTCTCCTGCATTGCAGGCAGATTCTTTACCAACTGAGCTATCAGGGAAGCCCTAATAATGGCTGCTACCAAAAAGCCTACAAACAATAAATGCGGAGAGGGTGTGGGGAAAAGGGAACCCTTTTATGCTGTTGGTGGGAACGAAAACTAGTACAGCCACAATGGAGAACAGTGTGGACACTCCTTAAAAAAACTGGAAATAGAACTGCCATACAACCCAGCAATCCTACTGCTGGGCATACACACTGAGGAAACCAGAATTGAAAGAGACACATGTACCCCAGTGTTCATCACAGCACTGTTTACAATAGCCAGGACATGGAAGCAACCTAGATGTCTATCAGCAGACGAATGGATAAGAAAGCTGTGGTACACATACACAACGGAATATTATTATTCAGCTATTAAAAAGAACTCATTTGAATTAGTTCTAATGACATGGATGAAACTGGATCTTATTATATAGAGTGAAGTAAGTCAGAAAGAAAAACACCAATACAGTATACTAATGCATGTATATGTAATTTAGAAAGATGGTAACAATGACCCTATATGCGAGACAGCAGAAGAGACACAGAGATAAAGAACAGACTTTTGGACTCTGTGGGAGAAGTGGGATGATTTGAGAGAATAGCATGGAAACATGTATATTATCATATATGAAATAGATCACCAGTATAGGTTTGATGCATGAGACAAGGTGCTCAGGGCTGGTGCATGGGATGACCTTGAGGGATGAGATGGGGAGGGAGGTGGGAGGGCAGTTCGGGATGGCGGACACATGTACACCCATGGCTGATTCATGTCAATGTTTTGAAAAATTATATAATAATCACACATAAAACATGTATTTAACAAGACTTAAAAAAAATATACACAACTATTACAATCCTAAGTTGAAAAAATAAACAAGGAAAAAACAACTATACTTAGTAAAATTACCTCTAAAAATATTTCTGATGAATTTTGAAAAGTATTCATTTGGTCTCTGGCGAGACTCTCACCAGAATACCTGATGCAAAGGCACAATTTGAAGGAGTTAAGGAAAAGCCTCATCTATGATCTATGGGTCATTGGTGGAAGTAGTGATCAGGAAAGAAAGCTGAAAGCAGGACCACATCTTGCCCATGTGGAAGCCCCTAGAAAAAGCGGAGTCTCAAGGGCTTTCCTTGAAGGATTGGGTGCCTCCACACCCAAATCCCAGGGCTCCGAAAGGGACAGAATCACACTTGACCTCTTGCCCCTGGACTGCCACCTCCATTAGGCCTCAGTTTAATCCTATTGAACATGAATTTTAGGTCATCATGTCTCTTCAACAGGAGAGTTAATAGGAGTTAGTATGTTTTATTTTCAGGCTTTTTATTTTATTTTCATGTATTGTTTTCCTCTTTCTTCAACATACTTAATACAAAATGTTAACATTAATATTTTATGACTATTAACTATAATATTTTTGATATGTATTAGAAATATTTTTAGGAACTTTTTTTATCTAAGCATAGTTGCTTTTTCTTTGTTATTTTCTCAATTTTAGGATTTTCATAGTTTAAATACTTTTTTAGTGATAATTATATATTTTTTCAAAAGTAATTGTTATAATTTTGTTAACCCCATTATTTCCCACAGAAATGGACTGTTTGTACATTTTGTTACTTTTTTTCATGTCTAATTATGATATATGAGATCATTTCATTGATGAGTTTTATCAGTTATGATTTATATTGATACCTGTTTTCTTCATTGCATAAAAACTTTTTCAAATATTTTGAAGCCACATGTGTCTTTTTTTTTTTTT